>VMBQ01003549.1:0-85666 GCA_007657795.1 Dreissena rostriformis | reverse complement strand
AAAACTATGTAATCAACGTTTATCGATAGACCATTATTTCTTCCCCTGACGATTACAGACCATGAAATTCAGCGAGATGGATGTTTACGCGTAATTGTAACTTGGCACAATTTGTGTTACATCCTTTACGCTGTGCACAGACGAAGTGATCTGGCCAAAGTTTTCTCGAATCAGCCATTGAAATATTCGAATGTATTCATTCGGATCTGCTCGCGTTACGGAGATGTCATTTAAGGTGAAAAGCTGGGTAAAACAGCTACCCCGAAAAAGCGCATTAGTGTTCTATACCGATCTTTATGACTACCTAATTCGTGAGTTAAAAGTATTGCTCGCGATTTATTTTTTATTTATTTTCATCAATTATCTTATTGTATAGTTTGAATTGTTATATGGTATCAAAAAAGTTTTGTAAAGGGAAACCCCATCATGAAATTATATTCTTAATGAGAAAGGTATCGATATTCCAACAATGTTCATTTAATATGATGGTGATTGCAGATTTTATTTTATATTAACTTGTTCTCATTATACAATTTTCATAATATTGTCCATGCCTTCAGAACGTCTAAAAAGGGACATGTTGTTGTTATGTTGTCTAGGTTATCTCTATAACATCAATAGGATGATAAACAGTGCACACACATCTCGACCTGTGCGTTCAGACACACTCTTTATCAATTTGAATGGGTTTTGTATATTTCAAACTTGCGATTTAAAAAGCGATACCTTAAATTTGAAAAATGAGTTGCGTCAAAGGTTATGCAATAGCGAACAACTGCAGTGCCTTCAGCGCTTTGATTACAACATATTTGGCCATGTGTTGCGTTCGTTATATGATATTGGCATTGATTAAGCTTTTTAACTACGTGCTGAAAACACAGTAGGTTTGACATTCATAACAACATTTGGTTTCTACGCTTTTCTGTCTTACAATTTGCTTTTCTGTTTCCTGAGTAAATTACCAATCATAATAAAGAGGCAAGCGTGAGCCTGGATATTTTAACGAATTTGAATTTGAAGATTGATTTGAGAAGGTTTAAACTATAACGACTATGCATATATATGAGTCGCGCTCTGAGAAAAGGGGTTTAATGCATGTGCGGAAAGTGTCGTCTAATTTAGTATGTTTCAAATATGACGATTCAACACAGTATAGTTTTTTATAATAAAATGAAAGTAAATGTAAGAGTCTAATGAACTTCCAACGTTGGTTTTATGATTTTCGAGATTAGTAACAGCATTTATGTGATCGAATATTTGGTTATCAATAACTCGTTTTATTTAGTTGAACTTAATAAGTGTTGATCTAGTAACACCCTTATCCAATATAGATACAACACGTCCACTTGAAGTCACTTCTAATGCAACACTAACTTTGTTCATAGTGCCTCGATTACTTATCCACGGATTTCTTAAAACTTTGAAATATGAACAATTTAATCATATTTCAACATTTCCTAGAAAATGATCAACTGTTCGAGGAAAATGATTAAACATGCAATAACACTCTTAAATAAAAAGTCACAAAATGACAAAATCTACGATTAATGTCAATGAACATTATCTAGCACTTAAACTCGATTGAACATGTTCTAAACAATTGCTGGTTACCTCGTATCATCATATGAACTATTTATTTCCGGTTCATTTAACCCCGAATACGGGTCCATTAAAGCTTCTTAAGTATAGAGAGTGTTAAAGATCGTGTCTTCACACCCTTGTTCAACTTTTCAAATTAATCATGATTTATAATTCTAAGAGTAATTTTGAACGCAAAGCAAATTTTCGTTATTTGTGATGCGATACTTGTGTAATACATAAGTTGCATGGACGTTACGAGCTTGTGTTGTGTCGCTGCTTTTACGAATGAGTTGTCTGCAACCGTCTTTATACACACACACATGCTCGCTTTTTAATCAAATATTAGCATACTGTTTTGTAAGCATCCTTACATATGCACATGCAGCCCGAGGAATCACACTCGCACGTTGTCCAGAAGTGTCAGATGTTTAATGGCGTATGATTGTCCTGCAAATTTGAATAATTGTTTTCAAACAACAATTTGCACAATTTTTAGTTGATATATTGAGACCTTTTTGAGAAAATAGATTTAGCAGTGCCTTTTATCTTCAACGCGGAAACAGCGACCGATTTTGGACTTGAAATTAGTTCGTTCACATCGTCATTTTGATGTAGAGGAAAAAATACATTTTCAATGTGTAAGGTAATAAATTTTGTTTCCGATTTAAGGTGATGGATAGTCATAGAGGAAAAATTCCTGACTGAGAAAAACCGTATGACTGTCACATGTAAATCCTAGAACTTATATATGATTCGGATATATTGCTAATTATCATTTGAATTAAAATTCCAAGAACACGTGTTTGATTCGTGTCAATAGCTTAGTGACAACAATTATTACCAACAATGGTCTCTTTATTGCAGTAGAATTTTACATCTGTGTAAAACATCTTGTGATCTTTAAAATGCAAGCTACATAGCAACGTTCCTTTGTATAAAAACGTTCAAGTGAATATTTTCATTTGATTTACCTTAACGAGTTAACACGAATGGAATTACTAAATTTAAACAACTATTAATCGCAACTTCTAGGCAGTTATAGTTTGAGTGCACACTTCATCTATGATAACGGCTAAATACTATGAAAAATAGTTAACCAACTTATAAACATGCAACACACAAAAACGCACATAAAACAGCAATTAAATTCATGTTCGTACATTCCAATCGTTGCTATTAAATGGTAAATGGTTTATCGTGTACAAACACTATAAAATAAAAGTGTTCAAGCAAGTTGTAAGGAATGCAAATGCATGGTTTTAAGAGACAATTATGATAAAAAAAAACGAGTTTTTATTAGACCGCAACATCCTTTTAAACTCTGTCGACAGGCCTTTTAACAACCGATCATAGAATATGTAAACGTATTTTCGTCCGCTAATTTGCATTTAATAATTACTAAAATTAACAATAAATGTTCCATCGAGCCGCCATGGTTTTACGGTCAGCCAGATGACATGATGCAGCCTGATGACATAATTCAGCCGAATGAAATGATGCACCCTAATTAGATGATGCAGTCCAATGCTATGATACAGCACAGTGATATTATGCAGCCCGATGACATGATTCAGCCCAATGAAATGATTCAGCACAATGACAAGATGCAGCACAATGACATGATGCAGCCCAATGAAATGATGCAGCACGATGACATGATGCAGCCCAATGAAATGATGCAGCACAATGACATCATGCAGCCCGATGACATGATGCAACCCAATGACATGATACAGCCCAATTACAAGATGCAGCACAATGACATGATGCAGCCCAATATAATGACACAGCCCAATGACATGATTCAGCCCGATGACATGATTCAGCCCAATGACATGATTCAGCCCAATGACATGATGCAGCCCAATGGCATGATGCAGCCCAATGACATGATACACCCGAATGACATGATGCAGCCCTATGACATGATGCAGCCCAATGACATATTGCAGTCCAATGGCATGATGCAGCCCAATGACATGATACAACCCAATGACATGATGCAGCCTAATGGAAGTATACAGCCCAATGACATGATGCATTCCTATGACATGATGCTTGTCGATGGCTTGCATTTCAAGACGCAAAGTACATATTCACCAATGTTGATGAATTTCTTCACGCTGCTTTTCCACAAATATGATTAACCATACCGTGTATAGGAAGTCGTTTCTTAACGAAAATCCAGTATAGGCGGAATGTATTTAGAGCTTAATATGTATTTAGATACACATAATCATACAACACACTTTTCAACGTGTTACATGAAAAATGCTAACGTTAACACTGCTATTATTCTTAAGCCTAAGTCGCATATTCCCGATTTTAGTTCCTGTTTTTGATGCGACAGTGTCCTGCATCAAACATGCCAAAAGTCGGGACAGTTATATGAGATTCAGGGCTCGATGCTTTTCAGTTAATGCTTTCAATTAAAACAATTGGGTTCCGACATCGTCTGGATAGTACCCCGACAGTGTCCGGTTTCTGCTGAGTAGGATCTGACAGTGTCCTTTCATCATCATGACAGTGTTCTGACAGTGTTCCCACATTGTACCTACATCATCACGACAGCGTTCTAACAGTGTTCCCTCATTGTACCTACATCATCACGACAGCGTTCTGACGGTGTTCCAACATTGTCCCTACAGCATCACGACAGCATTCTTACAGTGTTCCAACAATGCCCCTACATCATCACAACAGCGCTCTGACAGTGTTCAAACAATGTCTCTACAGCATCACGACAGCTTTCTGACGTTGTTCCAACATTGTCCTTACAGTATCACGACAGCGTTCAGACAGTGTTCCAACAGTGTCCCTACAGTATCATGACAGCGTTCTGACGGTGTTCATACATTGTCCTTACAGCATCATGACAGCGTTCTGACGGTGTTCCAACATTGTCCCTACAGTATCACGACAGCGTTCTGAACGTGTTCGAATATTGTCTCTACAGCATCACGACAGCGTTCTGACAGTGTTTTAACATTGTACCTACAGCATCATAACAGCGTTCTGACAGTGTTCCAACATTTTCCCTACAGCATCACGACAGCGTTCTGACAGTGTTCATACATTGTCCTTACATCATCGTGACAGTGTTCTGACAGTGTTCCAACAATGTCCCTACATCATCACGAGAGCGTTTTGCCAGTGTTTAACAATTGCCCTACATCATCACAAAAGCGATCTGACGGTGTTCCAGCAGTGTCCATACAGCATCACGGCAGCATTCTGACAGTGTTCCAACAATGTACCTACAGCATCACGACAGCGTTCTGACAGTGTTCCAATATTGTCCCTACAGCATCAAGACAGCGTTCTGACAGTGTTCCAATATTGTCCCTACAGCATCACGACAGCGTTCTGACAGAGTTCCAACATTGTCCCTATAGCATCACGACAGCGTTCTGACAGTGTTCCAACAGTGTACCTACAGCATCACGACAGCGTTCTGACAGTGTTTCAACAATGTCCCTACAGCATCACAACAGCGTTCTGACAGTGTTCGGACGGTGTTCCAACATTGCCCCTACAGCGTCACGACAGCGTTCTGACAGTGTTCCAACAATGTCCCTACATCATCACGACAGATTTCTGGAAGTGTTCCAACAGTGTCCCTACAGCATCACGACAGCGTTCTAACAGTGTTTCAACAGTGCCCCGATTCTCCTAAATACAATTCAGCATTGTCCCTACAGCATCACGACAGCGTTCTGACGGTATTCCAACATTGCCCCTACAGCATCATGACAGCGTTCTGACAGTGTTACAACATTGTCCCTACAGCATCACAACAGCGTGCTGATGGTGTTCCAACAACGTCCCTACAGCATCACGACAGCGTTCTGACAGTGTTCTTACAGTGTTCTGACAGTGTACCTAGATCCTCACGACAGCGTTCTGACAGTGTTAGAACAGTGTCGCTACATCATCACGACAGCGTTCTGACAGTGTAACAACAGTGTCCCTACATCATCATGACAGCGTTCTGACAGTGTTACAACAGTGTCCCTACATCATCACGACAGCGTTCTGACAATGTTCCAACAGTGTCCCTACATCATCATGACAGCGTTCTGACAGTGTTACAACATTGTCCCTACAGCATCACAACAGCGTTCTGACGGTGTTCCAAAAATGTCCCTACAGCATCACGACAGCGTTCTGACAGTGTTCCAACATTGTCCATAGATCATCATGACAGCGTTCTGACAGTGTTAGAACAGTGTCGCTACATCATCACGACAGCGTTCTGACAGTGTTACAACAGTGTCCCTACATCATCATGACAGCGTTCTGACAGTGTTACAACATTGTCCCTACAGCATCACAACAGCGTTCTGACAGTGTTCCAAAAATGTCCATACAGCATAACGACAGCGTTCTGACAGTGTTACAACAGTGTCCCTATATCATCACGACAGCCTTCTGACAGTATTACAACAGTGTACCTACAGCATCACGACAGCGTTGTGACAGTGTTCCAACAATAAACCTACAGCATCACGACAGCGTTCTGACAGTGTTATAACAGTGTCCCTACATCATCACGACAGCCTTCTGACAGTGTTACAACAGTGTCCCTACAGCACCACGACAGCGTTCTAACAGTGTTACAACAGTGTCCTTAATCATCATGACAGCGTTCCTACGGTGTTTCAACATGGCCCCTACAGCATCAAGACAGCGTTCTGACAGTGTTCCAACATTGTTCCTACATCATCACGACAGCGTTCTGACAGTGTTACAACAATGTCCCTACAGCATCACGACAGCATTCTGACAGTGTTCCAACAATGTCCCTACAGCATAACGACAGCGTTCTGGCGGTATTCTAACATTGTCCTTAGATCATCATGACAGTTTTTCAACAGTGCCCCGATTCTCTCGAAAACGATCTTACAGTGTCCCTACAGCCTCATCGCGACAGCGTTCCGTCTCCAAATTGATCTGCCAATTTTGGTTAAATGTCTCCCAAATCTCAGAGACAACACTCTACTTTCGGCAGCGCTTGACCCATAACACAGAATGTAATCTGATAAATCGAACGACACTGCATAGACAACACAACTAAATTTCACTACAGTATCCCGGTATTTTCGATTTGTTTTTGTATAAAGTTAATGGTGTCGCTACGCTATCGGGAGAAATTATCGACAGTGCGTGACTGCGACATTAGATGCAAGTTTTATTCAGCATAATACATCGTTTCATACACAAGACGTGTACGCACACTAAAAAAACTTCCACCAATATATAATACTATTTATGATGAACGTTGAGTCATATTGAGCTGATCATTTGATTATCATTAAACATTATATTACAGTAAAATATATCATACTAACACATTTCATGCTGAGAACATAACGTTAATATTCGATAATTATTATTGAAGTTCGTGCTTTTGATAGATTGAACTATAAATCAGATTAAAAAAAAGTATCAAACAAGTATACCTTTTGCATACATATTATGATAACACGTTATGATTAATGTCGCTATAAGAAAAGTTAAGATTCAGTTTTTCACGTAACAACCAATGACATTCCAGTCGAAAGAGGTGATACTGGTATTTAATGGGATCAAAGGTGATTATGTATATATCATAGCGTTTTACATGAGACGCAATCGAATGGCAAAAGGTGTAACGTTACGAACATTCTTTATTAAAATTACAATATCAGTTATATCTATGACATGCAATTCTGTAAATTACAGCATTGTCATAAAGTAGCATGCTTCTAATACAAATGTCAGGTTCAGATGTCCAGTAACTGCACTGGTGCAAACGGATATTATAATTCTCTCAACGAAAAAATTAGTCTCCAGTAACTTGATTTCTATGTAAACCATGTAGAGCGCATTTGCAGAAAAGCGGCTTTTGGCGTGAATCATTTATGAAAATGTTATGTCATAGTTTAAATGGGTTATACAGAGTACATTCGAACACTAAATTTCAAAATCATAATTCCTTCTTTTTTCTAAGTAGTGTGATTTATGTTGCAATTGTAATGTCGTATGTATGTCAAAGTTCGATTCGGTCAAACCGGTAAAGGTCTTGTGACACATAGAAATTGGTCGCGCTCTGGAAAGACCGGTCTCGTACATGTGCGTAAAGTGACGTCCCAGATTAGCATGTGCAGTCTGCACAGGCTAATCAGGGACAACACTTTTCGCTTGAATGGAACTTTTCGTTTAAAGGAAATTTATTCTTAACGAAAATTAAGTCGAGGCGGATTGTGCCGTCACTGATAAGCCTGTATGGAATACATGCATATGACCGTTTTTCCCAAAGACACGGTCATATGTACTGCCATATCTTTAGATTTGATAAAACAACTATTTGTGAATGAATTTCATTCGTAGTTTGATAGAAACGCTGCATCGATTGATCTTAATACTGTTGACAGCGCAACAAGTTTGACCTTTAAAACAACACTTCGTTTCTCTTTTTTGTCGTAACAATTAAGCTTGGTGAGTGATCGGCAATAAACGTGCAGACGTAACAATGATTCTGCAAAACATAAAGCCCTATTAAAAGGCTGATTTGAGACTTTCGAAACATATTGTGCAACTAAGCAATCGTTTCTGTCACCATGGTATAAGTAACCCGTTCTGCAAGTGGGCTAAATATCAATATATTCACATAATATTCACGTTATACGCAAATAATCGTATTGTTGAAAAAGAACACAAGCAGTTCCTTGTCTTACGGTTGAAAACGTGAAGACATAACCCCTGATGGTTCATAGTACAGAGAAAGAACACAAGATTTCTGAGGACCTTAAACAAGTCTTTCCTGAATAAGTAACACATATGTTTATTTCAAAACCATTTCTGAACATTATAAAAATGTTTGAAATAAAACCACAATGTATATAATGTGACTATTATGTATGATCTTTTCTTGTACAGCGATACGTGGTATTAACTCTGGTCTGTTTTGGTCAATTCTATGTACAGTATAATTTCTTGGACGAGAGCATTTTTAGCTCGAAAACGTTAACTACGTATAAATCCAGCAATCTGAATAAAATTGGCCTTCGTTCGGAATACGATTACTAGCGAGTTCCCACGATTGAATTAAACTACGTTGTTGTTTTTTAATCGGAAGGACAATTGCATAAAGAGTAATGATCTATCAAAATGTAATAAGCAATGACAATAATAATTGGAGTAATTCCAATACCCAAGAGACAGAGAAAGACGGAAAGAGACAGAGTGTGTTGGGGAGAGGGGGGAAAGAAGGGGAGAGAGCGAGAGCGGGAGAGAAAGAGAGGGAGAGAGCGAGACAGAGAGAGAGAGAGAGAGAGAGAGAGAGAGAGCAAGAGAGAGAGAGAGAGAGAGANGAGAGAGAGAGAGAGAGAGAGAGAGAGAGAGAGAGAGAGAGAGAGAGAGAGAGAGAGAGGGAGGGAGAGAGAGAGACCAACCGATCGACCGACCCACGGACAAGTGAAAAGCAATATACCCCCGCTTCTTCGAACGAGGGCACACCAGAAATTACGCTTTCAGCAAATTAAATATACAATAGAATACTGCTCAATATATCTTTTTCCACCTGAATTACTAATCCTACAATGAAAATCAGAAATAAAACATACGTATAAATTAAGTACTATGAATATATGTGGTTATTAAACCTTCGAATAATTCCAATTAAAGTAGTGTTTGCTTTAAGCGTTATACGTCACTTTAATCGAAATATCAGTGGAAAATGGCAATAAATAATTCTGTCAACGAACGGTGATTATGCACCGAATACTTAATGGAAAAGTTAACGGCGCATGGCACAAACTCATTAAGTTATTTTTACAGCATATCCGCGCACGTTGCAATTGGACAAACCGTTGCAGCTTGTGTGATGAGATAAATGTGAAAGCATTTCATTTGCACCTTTATAATGTCGTTGCGTTGACATCTTAACAACAGTTGGCGACACAACACGTTTGACATTTCAAGCAAGACTTCTTATTTCGGGTTTTCTGACAAAACCATTAGTTGTGCTTTTTAATGTTTGATCCAGCAATACATAATCATTCGCTAGTATGATTTTGCATACATTAAAACATTTGAATTATTCAAATGGCAACATTTGTTCCAAAATACGAATGTTTTCTGGAGTACTAAATACTCTTTCAGACTGTGAACTAGATTACGAAGGGCGCAATTTTTATATTCATAAAAAAATCGGTTGTTACGTAATTTATATTATTATAATACCATCAGTATGTTCAATGTTTGCTTCGAACAAAGATTTAACGTCGTGTAGACTGGTATCGTATATTTTATAATCCACCTTGAAAAATGGTTAAAAATTATCACGAGCAATTCCTAAAACACAGGCCCTGCATATTAATCGGTCGCACCGAATCAGCGACCGAATCGGAGCTCGACCTTATTTGTTCACTGTACATGTGCTATGGTAATGTGGTCAGGTATGTAATCTTGGTTTCCATTTTACAATGATGGATATGGCTGGAAGTATAATTGTTGGAGCAAAAATATATTATTACCACGTCGTAATCACCGCAGTAATAGTAAATGTGCGATTATGTTCATTTTTTATTTTATTAGCGGTTGAAGTATAACACTCGGAGCAATAATATATAATTCTGACGTGTTAATCATCGCACTAATAGTAAATGAGCGAGTATGCGTATTTTTCATTGCATTCAAGATAGCGCGTGTGATACCTGTCAAAAGTGACGAATTGATGTGTTTCAAGTCAATATAAGAACACCAACGAAAAAATTCGCATTTGTTCATTTATATTAATAACAAATATGTAAGTATGTAAAAGTAAAAGCGTAATGCCTTTTAAGCTTAATTGAATTAACTAATTCCACACTATTTTCCAAGTAAGGATAACTTAATGCATGGTTGTCAGGAAAGAGATTAGGCAAAAAATAACAGCCTTTCCCACGCTAACCACATGGCTTTAAAAACAGACCATAACCTGTGTATTTCAATCTATTGTGCGCCTGCATTCAGAAAGTCAATGCTCGTTTAACGAGACGAGACGTTATTTCGAGTCGCCATGTATATGGTTGCGGTCACGAGATGACGGGATGATTGCCGATAACAAACGCAAACTGACAGTGCTAAATGAGTTTGTTATATGGCTGTTCATTATTATTTGCTGATATTAACGCCGTGTTTCGTGATGGTTATACCAAAATAGCGTTCACAATACGATGCGCATCTTCATCGTCATACATTTTATTTCGAGAATATTCGACAACGTACCGGTATATTTATTTTATTAAGTATATTCGAAAGTAATAAGTTATAAGTATCAACAACTTATAATATATTACATAAGAAATTGTAAGTATAACTAGATCACCCTGCTACATTTTCATATGCAGCATAAATAATGGTTGTATATACATGATTGAGCGCATGCATTTAAACACCCAACAGCAATATAGTTAATATAACGCCAGAGAGGCCAGAGGTGCATCTTTCAATGTTGCCATTTGTAAATCAAATGCAAAAACATGTTCTTACTTTCATGATCATACTAGTATGCGAATGTTCGCAGGTAGTGATATTTACATTTGTCAACTAACGGTGATTATGCATTCTATTTAAGCGCATTGCGGAAGACGCAAACGGCGCAACGCCCATGCTTAATAATATATTAATGAGCCTCGCTCTGTGAAAAAGGGGTTAAATGCATGTGCGTAATGTTTCGTCCCTGATTAGCCTGTGCGGACTCCAGATTAGACTATGCAGTCAGGGACGACACTTTCCGCCTAAACTGGATTTTTGCTAAGAAGAGACTTTCTGTAAACGAAAAATATCATAAATGCGGAATATGTCGTCCCTGATTAGCATGTGCGGACTGCACAGGCTTATCTGGGACTCCACGTTACGCACATGAATAAAACCACTTTGTTCACAGAGCGCGGCCGATTCATACAGTGAGTTCAAATTTGACAAAACCATGAAGTTCTCGTGACAAAACAGATCTACTTGATTATTCAGATTTCACAACATATTTTGCCATGTGTTTCGTTCCTTATATGATATTGGCATTGATTTAGCTTTTTAACTACGTGTTGACAACACAGTGGGTTTGACATTCATAACAACATTTGGTTTCTATGCTTTTCTGTCTTAAAATTTGTCACAATGAGTGTGAAAAAAATAAATTCCTTTTAAACGGCTGATTTGAGACTTCCGAAAGAAAATGTGCAACTTAGCAATCGTTTCTGTCACCATGGTATAAGTTACCCGTTCTGCAAGTGGACTTAATAACAAGCTATTTGCATAATAATGCTAATCGTATTGTTTGAAAAAGAGAACACGCAATTTCTGGTCTTATTATTGAAAACGTGACGACATAACCCCCTATGGTTCATAGGAAAGAGAAAGAAAAAAGTGTATGAGGACCTTAACAATGTCTTTTTTTAGATAAGTAACACATATGTATATTGCGAAACCATTTCTGAACATAATAGAAATGGTCTAAATAAAAACACAGATGTGTCAAATGTGAATTTTATTTATGATCTTTGTTTTGTAATGCGATAAGTGGTATAAACTCTGGTCCGTTTTGGTCAATTCTATGTACAGTATAATTTCTTGGACTGGAGCATTGTTGGCTCGAAAACATTAACTATGAACACATCCAGAAATCTGACTAAAGTTGGCCTTCGTTCGGAATTCGATTGCCATCGACACGCCACGATTGAAGTAAACTACGTTTTATTTTTTTATTTAACACGTGTAATTTCCTGTTCATATAAGGTATTGTATATGGGTTACTTCCGTTTCAATGAAGCATTTATCTCTTGAAATGTTTCGTGAGGCGCATTTTTTCATATTGTAAAATACGTCAAAAACAATCTCAGCGGTCTTCCGACCTTAGCACTGTCACTGTTCAAAGTTTTATTTGGTTGTTTTAAATTGTGGGGATATAGCTGGTGGGCTGAATCAAAGCGTACAAAAGATAGCATGAATATAATTAAGCAAAATTACTTTAAATATATCAGTCACCAAATTTGGTATATTGTAGCATACTTTTCCTCATTATGTTAATTATTTGACCTCACACTGCGAGCTCGTTAAATAATTAACTTAGTTAATTAACCTACTAAGAACACTAAGCAATGCATACATTAACACAATTAAGCCTTGCCATAGAACAACAGTTACAAAATACTGTCAACGGAAGGACAAGCGCATAAAGAGTTATGCCGGTCATTACTTTAAACAAAGCAACTTTTTAGAACCATCAAAATGTAATAAGCGATGTCAATTATTATTTAGAGAGAGAGAGAGAGAGAGAGAGAGAGAGAGAGAGAGAGAGAGAGAGAGAGGGAGGGAGAGAGAGACCCTCATTAAGTTATTTTTACCGCATATCCTCACACGTTGCAATTGGACGTACCGTTGCAGCTTGTGTGATGAGATATATGTGAAAGCATTTCATTTGCACTTTTATAATGTCGTTGCGTTGATATCTTAACAACAGTTTGCGACGGAACACGTTTGCCATTTCAAGCAAGACTTCTTATTTTAGGTTTTCTGACAAAACCATTAGTTGTGCATTTTTTATGTTTGAACCAGCAATACATATCAGTCACTACAATGATTTTGCATAAATTAAAATATTTGAATTCAAATGGCAACATTTGTTCCAATATACGTATGTTTTCTAGAACACTAAATACCCTTTTTGACTGTGAACTAGATTAGGAAAGGCGCATTGATTTATATTTAATCGATTGTAAACGAAATTTATATTATTATAATACAAGCAGTACGTTCAATGTCTGCTTCTTACATATTTTTAACGTCTTGTAAACGTGTATCGTATATTTTACGCTGGTAGTTATTAATAATACAATCCATGCGTTCATATAAAACAAAAATAATCCACCTGAAAAAAGGGTTGAAACTAATCATCACACATTTTTCTAAAACACAGGGCCCTGCATGTTAATCGGCCACACCGAAGCAGCGACCGAATCGGGGCTCGACATTATTGTGTTCACTATTCATGTACTATGGTGATGTGGTCAGGTATTTAATAATGGTTTCCATTGTTTAATGATGGTAGCGCTGGAAGTATAATTCTTGGAGCAACAATATATAACTATCACGTGTTTATCACCTCAGTAATATTTAATTAGCGAGTGTGCGTGTGATAACTGGCAATACTAACGAATTTGTGTATTTCAAGTCAATATAAGAACAACAACGACCAAAGGCCCATTTGTTCATTTATATTCATCGGGAAGTACTTAATAAAAGCTTCGTGCCTTTACAGCTAATTTGAACTCATACCACACAATTGTCCAAGTAAGGATTATTTAATGCATGGTTGTCAGGAACGATTTGAGGCAAAAAAATACAGCCTTTCCCACAGACCACAAACTGTGTATTTCAATCTATTGTGCGCCTGCATTCAGACAGTCAGTGCTCATTTAACGAGACGAGACGTTATTTCGAGTCGCCATGTATATGGTTGCGGTCACGAGATGACGGGGTGATTGCCGATAACAAACGCAAACTGACACTTCTAAATGAGTTTGTAATATGGCTGTTTATTATTATTTGCTGATATTAACGCTGTGTTTCACGATGGTCATACCAAAAATAGCATTCAAAATACGATGCGCAATTTACAACTTCATTTTTCATACATTTTATTTTGAGAATATTGCGAGGACGTACCTGTATACTTATTTTGTTAAGTTTATTGGAAAGTAATAATTTATAAAGTATCAACAACTGTTAAATTTAATACATTAGGAATTGTCACTTAAACTAAAACACACTGCAACATTTTCACATGCAGCATAAACAATAGTTTGATAACACATGATTTTTATCTCAGCGCACGCCTTTTAACACCCTACAACAATATCAATAACAAAAAGTCAGAGAGGCAAGAGGTACATTTTTTCAGGTTGCCATATGTAAATCAATTGCAACAAAACCTGCACCTTCTTTTCATGATAATACCAGTATTCGAATGTTTGCCAGGTAGTGATATATAGATTTATCAACTAACGGTGATTATGCATTCCATTATAGCGCATTATGCGACACGCAAACGGCTCAACGCTCATGCTTAATAATATATTAATGAGCCTCGCTCTGTGAAAAGGGGATTTAGTGCATGTGCGTAAAGTGTCGTCCCAGATTAGCCTGTGAAGTCCGCAAAGGCTAATCAGGGACGACACTTTCCGCTTTAACTGGATTTCTGAAAACAAAAAGACTTTCTTTAACGACAAATATCATAAAAGCGGAAAGTGTCGTCCCTGATTACCTTGTACGGACTGCACAGGCTAGTCTGGGACGATACTTAACGCACATGCATTAAACACCCTTTTTCACAGAGCGAGGCTCATAATTATAAATGAATAGTCGTAATATTTAGTTTGTGTTAGCAAAAATCTCGTTTAGGCGGAAATTATCGTCCCTGATTAGCATGTGCGGACTGCACAGGCTAATCTGGGACGACACTAATCGCACAGGCTTTAAACCCCCTTTTCACAGAGCGAGGCTCATTTGTATTTTCAGAATAAATTAACACTCGCTTTGTTATTGTTTTATAAAACGGACATAGAAGGGAACAGTTTGATTGCATACGTTATTGATCGTTTACATTTATAAACGGTCTAAGAAATTCGAAGTATATTGCAAAGATGATTACTCATCACCGGATGGTTTATATAATCAAATGAAAGTAAATGTAAAAGTCTAATGAACCTTCACCGCAGGTTTTATTATTTTCGAGATTAGTAACAGCATTAATGTGATCGGACATTGGGTTATAAATTACTCGTTTTATTCATAAACGTAAGTGTTGATCTATTAACACCCTTATCAAATATAGATCCAAAACGTACACTTAAAGTGACTTCTAACGCAACACTTCCTTTGTTCATAGTGTGTCGATAACTTACCCACGGATTTCTAAAAACTTTTGAATATGAACAATTTTATTTTAACACTTCCTAGAAATTGATCAATTGTTCGATGAATACTCATTTAACATACAATAGCACTCTAAAATAAAAAGTCACAAAATGACACAACTGATCTACAATTAATATTAGGGAAAAAAACTAACACTTAATCTCAACCGAGCATGCACCTAGCAATTGCTGGTTACCTAGTAGTATTCATAACTATCAACTCAATTCTCTGCTGACTGACTAAAAGTACACATTTATATAATCGAGAACCCATTATCGCAGCTGGAGGCCGGTTCATCCAATTCCGAATACGGGTCCATTCGAATTTTCTTCGGATTAACACTGTTGAAGATCGTGTCTTCACACACATAGTCAACTTTTCAAATTAATCGTGATTTATGATATTTCGATGGAGTAATTTTAACGCAGAGCAAAGTTATTTGTGATTCCATACTTGTGTAATACATACGTTGCATGAACGTTACGAGCTTGTGTTATGTCGCTGCTCTTACAAATGACTTGTTTACAATTGTCTCAATACACACACACACACACACAAACGCGCGCGCTTTTTAATCAAATATTAGCATACTGTATTGTAAGCATCCTTACACAAGCACGTGCAGCCCGAGTAAACACACTCGCACGTTGTCCAGAAGTGTCAGATGTTTAATGGCGTATGATTTTCATGAAAAATGTAGAAAATGTTTTCAAACAACAATTTGCGCATTTCATTAAAGTGGATATATTGAGATCTTTTTGAAAAAAATGAATTTGCAGTGCATTAGATTTTACATCGTCCACACGGAAACAGCGACCGAATCTGGACTATATATAATTTCTTTCACATTGTCATTTTGATGTCACAGTTACAATATGTGAGGTTAACAATTGTGTTTTCAAGTGATGGTGATTGATAGTTATAGAAGAATAATTCCTGGCTGAGCAAAACCATATGACTGTCACATGTCAATCCTAGAACTTATATATGATTGTATATTCTGCTAATTATCATTTGAATTAAAATTCCAAGAACACGTGTTTAATTCGTGTCAATAGCTTAGTGACAACAATTAGTACAAACAATGGTCTCTTTATTACAGTAGTTTTAAATCTTAAAAATACAGTCTATATAGTAACGTTCATTTGTATAAAAACGTTCAAAAGAATAATTAAATTTGATTTACCTAAACGAGTTAACACGAATGGAAATACTAATTTAAACAAATTATAATCGCAACGTCTAGGCAGTTATAGATTGCACACTTCATTAATGATGACAGCTAAATAATATGAACAAATGCCCAACTTATAAAAGAAGCAACACAAAAAAATGCGCATAAAACAGCAATAAAAGTCATGTTCGTACATTCCAGTTGTTGCTATAAAAAGGTTAATGGTTAAAATCGTGTGCAAACACTATCACATAAAACTGTTCAAGAAAGTTGAAAGAAATACATAATGGATTGTTTCAGTAACAATTATGATCAAAACGAGTTTTGATCAGACCGCAACATCATATTAAACTATGGCGACAGGGCTTTTAAGAACCGATAATAACATGTATTTTTGCCCACTTGTCTGCATTTCATAATTGCTAAAATTAACTAAAAATGTTCCTTCGAGCCGCCATTTGAATGGTTTTACGGTCAGCCCAACGACAAGATGCACCCTTAAGACATGACATGATGCAGCACAATGACATGATTCAGTCCAATGACATGATGCCGACTAATGACATGAAGCAGCCCTATAACACGATGCAGTCCAACAACATAATGGCGACTAATGACATGATGCAGCCCTATGACATCATGCCGACTAGTGACAGGATGCAGCCCTATGACATGATGCAGTCCAATAACATGATTCAGCCTTATAACATGATTCATCCTAATGACATGACATGATGAAGCCCTATGCCATTATGCAGCTCAATTACATGATTCAGTTCAATGACATGATGCCGATTAATGACATGAAGTAGCCATATGACATGATTCAGTCCTATGACACGATGCTGACTAATGACATGAAGCAGCCCTATGACACGATGAAGTCCAATGACATCATGCAGCCTAAGTACATGATTCATCCCAATGACATGATGCAGACAAATGCTCATCGAGTACTTTGCATATCTATCCGCTAAGTACCTTTTCATAGCTGATGAAATTGCTTACACTGCTTTCCTAAAAGTATGATGCAACATACCATGTATATGAGCCGCTCTCTGTGAACATCGAGCTTAATGCATGTGCGTAAAGTATCGTCGCAGATTATCTGTGCACAGGCAAATCAAGGACGACACATTCCGCTTTTACGGAATTTTTCGTTTAAAGGAAATCTCTTATAAACAAACGTCTAATATAGACGGAACGTGTCTTCAATTATTAACCTCTTCGGACTGCACTTGCCAGTCTGGGACGATCCTTTACGCATATCCATGTTTTTCCAGAGCGATTGATGATTCGAGAATCACCCTTATGTATTTGGATAATTATTTATCAATTACACACTTGTCAACGTCTACATGAAAAAGGCTAACGTAAACACTGCTATGCTAATGAAGCCGAAGCCACACATTTTAGTTTATGTTTTTGAGGCGACAGTGTCCTGCATCAAACATACAAAAAGCCGGGACAATTATCTGAGATTCATGGCTAGATGCTTTTCAAGAAATGCTTTTAAATGAAACGATTGCGTTCCGACATCGAATAGACAGGGCCAGAAGAGTGTCGCGATTCCCCCGAATAAGATCCGACAGTGCCCCTACAGCACCACGACAGCGCACCGACAGTGCCCCGACAGAACCATGTTAGCGTTCTGATAGTGTCCCGATACTCCTAAATGTGATCCGACGGTGTCCCGACAACGTCATAACAGAGGTCAGATTCTCCAGAATGTTATCCACCAGTCTCCCGACAACGCCACCACATCTTTCCGACAGAGTATCGATACTACTGAATGTAATATGACATTGCCCTGACGGAATCACGACACAATTCTAACAGTGTCCTGATTCGATCTTTATTATATGAATATTGTGCATGCAAGCGCTATTTGAACGTGATAGGGGGACTTACTAGAGAAGAATTGTGGAGGACCGGTCAGAGTTATGTTTATTAATACCAAGCTTACTTAAACAAACACACAATACACATCTTGTTCACAATACGCCATTCATGTTATTATTTAAAAAAAATCAATACTGTTCATGCAATATCGCCTCCCCTTCCAAAGGAAATGGTCCCAAATTCGTGCCGACACCATTCTGATTCGCCAATTTCGGTTGAACGTCTCCCAAATCTTAGAGACAACACTGTGCTGTCAGCAGCGCTTGACCCATAACACATGATGCGTTCTGATAATTTGAATCGAAATTAAGCGCCTTGAAAACTCCACTAAGTGTATTTGCAGTATTCCGGTATTGTCGATTTTTAAAAATAAAGTTTATGTATGGTAACGGTGCCGCTTCACTATCGGGAGCAATTATCGGCAGTTCGTAACTGCGCAATTAAATGCACGTTGTATGCCGCATAATACATCGTTTTATACACAAGTTGTATACGCATACTAAAAACATCCAACAATCATATGATTAACGTTGAGTCATATCAAGATGATCATCTGGTTATCATTAAAAATTATATTACAGTAAAATGTTCAATTAAAATTGAATCCAAGAAGTCGTACGTCGAAATATGCGACATTTACCCCGAAACAAATTGTAGAGCATTAATCACGTAAACATCCAACATTCTGACGAAAGTTAGCCTTCGTTAGGAATACAATACAAGCGTCATCCCACAATTGAATTGAACTACGTTGTTTTTTAAAATAACGTGTATTTTCCTGTACGTATATTGTTAAGGGTATTGGTGACTTGCGTTTCAGTGAAAACCCTACAGGATGCAAAAACAGTATTTATCTCTTAAATTGTTTCATGAGTTGCATTTCTTATATATTGTAAAAAACGTCAAAACTATTTCAGGTGTCCCTTAACTCTTTACTTCTTCCAATCACTGTCACTGGAGCTTTTTTTGTTGTGTATTATATTTCATAGTTTTATTTGGCTGTTTTCAATGGGGATATAGCTGGTGGGCTTAATCAAACCGTGCAACAGGTAGCAACAATATAAATAAGCAAAATTACTTCAATATATCGGTCGCCAAATTGTGTATATTGTAGCATACTTTTCCTCATTATGTTAATTATTTAACCTCACACTGCGAGCTTGTTAAATAATTAATTTAGTTTATTAACCTACTTCTTAATGTACACTTCAATTTTTACATAATGCAACGACAAGCAAACTAATAATGGGTTGAGCATTCATTGGTGGTAAGTTTGTCAGAACATTTAGCAATGAACACATTAACACAATTAAGCATTGATATAGTCAAAAGTAACAAAAGTCCGTCAACGGAAGGACAAGTGAATAAAGAGTAATGCCGGTCATGACGTATTTTAAACAAAGCAACTATAGATCCATCAAAATGTAATAAGCGATGGCAAAAATAATTGAGAGAGATAAAGACAGTGAGAGAGAGAGAGAGAAAGAGAGAGAGAGAGAGATGAAGAGAAAGAGAGAGGGAGAGAGCGATAGAGGGAGGTAGAGAGAGAGAGAGAAAGCAAGAGAACGAGAGAGGGAGAGAGAGAGCAAGAGAGCAAGAGAGATATGACGAGAAAGAGAGAGAGCGAGAGAGAGAAAGCAAGAGAGCAAGAGAGAGAGATGAAGAGAAAGAGAGAGGGAGAGAGAGCAAGAGAGCAAGAGAGAGATGAAGAGAAAGAGAGAGGAAGAGAGCGATAGAGAGCGGGAGAGAGAGAGAGAGGGGGGGGGAGAGGGAGAGGGAGAGAGAGCAAGAGAGCAAAAGAGAGATGAAGAGAAAAAGAGAGGGAGAGAGCGATGGAGGGAGAGAGAAAGAGAGAGAGAGAGAGAGAGAGAGAGAGAGAGACAGACAGACAGACAGAGAGACAGACAGAGAGACAGACAGAGACAGAGACAGAGAGACAGACAGAGAGACAGACAGAGAGAGAGANAGAGAGAGAGAGAGAGAGAGAGAGAGAGAGAGAGAGAGAGAGAGAGAGAGAGAGAGAGAGAGAGAGAGAGAGAGAGAGAGAGAGAGAGAGAGAGAGAGAGAGAGAGAGAGAGAGAGAGAGAGAGAGAGAGAGAGAGAGAGAGAGAGAGAGAGAGAGAGAGAGAGAGAGAGAGAGAGAGAGAGAGAGAGAGAGAGAGAGAGAGAGAGAGAGAGAGAGAGAGAGAGAGAGAGAGAGAGAGAGAGAGAGAGAGAGAGAGAGAGAGAGAGAGAGAGAGAGAGAGAGAGAGAGAGAGAGAGAGAGAGAGAGAGAGAGAGAGAGAGAGAGAGAGAGAGAGAGAGAGAGAGAGAGAGAGAGAGAGAGAGAGAGAGAGAGAGAGAGAGAGAGAGAGAGAGAGAGAGAGAGAGAGAGAGAGAGAGAGAGAGAGAGAGAGAGAGAGAGAGAGAGAGAGAGAGAGAGAGAGAGAGAGAGAGAGAGAGAGAGAGAGAGAGAGAGAGAGAGAGAGAGAGAGAGAGAGAGAGAGAGAGAGAGAGAGAGAGAGAGAGAGAGAGAGAGAGAGAGAGAGAGAGAGAGAGAGAGAGAGAGAGAGAGAGAGAGAGAGAGAGAAAGATCGACCAACGGAAAAGTGCATAGCAATATACCCTCGCTTCTTCGAACGAGGCCATAACAGTAATTAGGCTTTCAGCAAATTAAATATACAATACAATACTGCTCAATACATCTTTTCCAACCTGACGTACATATCCTACAACATAAATCAGAAATAAAACATACGTATAAATTAAATATTTTGATATATGTGGTAATTAAATCTTCAGAATTCCAATTAAAGTAGAGTTTGCTTTAAGCGTTTTACGTCACTTTAATCGAAATTTCAGTGGAAAGTGATAATATATAATTCTGTCAACCAACGGTGATTTGGCACCGTATATTTAATGGGAAAGTTAACGGCGCATGTCACATACTTCATAAGTTATTAATACAGCATATCCGCACACGTTGCAATTGGACAAACCGTTGCAGCTTGTGTGATGAGATATATGTGAAAGCATTTCATTTGCACTTTTATAATGTCGTTGCATTGACATCTTAATAACAGTAAGCGACACAACAAGTTTTACATTTCAAGCAAGACTTATGATTTCGGGTTATTCTTAATAATATATTAATGGGCCGTGCTCTGTAAAAAGGGGGTTTATTGTATGTGCGTAAAGTGTCGTCCCAAATTAGCCAGTGCATTTCAAACAGGATAATCTGGGACGACACTTTCCGCCTATATTGTTTTTTGTTTAAAGGAAGATCTTGACGAAAATCTAGTTTAGGCGGAAAGTGTCGTCCCTGATTAGCGCACTGCAAGGCTTATGTGGGACAAAACTTTACCCACATGATTTAAACCCCCTTTTCTCAGAGCGCGACCAATTTATACAGTTTATTCACAAGTTCAAATTTGACAAAAGAATGAAGTTCTCGTGACAAAACAGATCTACTTGAATGTAAAGAGTTCACAAAATATGTGGCGATGTGTTTCGTTCCTTATATGATATTGGCGTTGATTGAGCTTTTTAACTACGCGTTGACAACACAGTAGGTTTAATTAATAACAACATTTTATTTCTAGATTTTTCCGTCTCACAATTTGCGTTTCGTTTTCGTGAGTAAATGACCAATGAAGATGCAGAGACAAACGTGATTTTGCATTCTTTAACGAATTTGGAGTTTGACAGATTGATTTTAGAAGGTTTAAACTATAACGACTTTGCATGTATACAAGGTCCGCGCTCTGTGAAAAGGGGTTTTTATGCATGTGCGTTAAGTGCCGTCCCAGATTAGCCGGTGGAATCCGCATAGGATTATCCGGAACGACACTTAACGCCCATACTGTATTTTCGTCAAGCAGAGTCTTCCTTTAAACGTAAAATATAATAAAAGCGGAAAGTGTCGTCCCTGATGACATGACATGATGAAGCCCAATAACATGATGCAGCCCAATGACATAATGTAGCCCACTGAAATTATACATCCCAATGACATGATGCAGCCCAATGACATAATCTAGCCCACTGAAATTATACACCCCAATGACATGATGCAGCCCAATAAAATTATTCAGCCCAATGACATAATGTAGCCCACTGAAATTATACATCCCAATGACATGATGCAGCCCAATAACATTATGCAGCCCAATGACATGATGCAACCCAATTACAGTATGCAGCCCAATGACATGATGCAGCCCTATGACATGATGCAGCCCTATGACATGATGAAACCCAATGACATGATGCAATCCAATAACATTATGCAATCCAATAACATTATGCAGCCCAATGACATTATGCAGCCCAATGACATTATGAAGCCCAATGACATGATGAAGCCCAATGACATAATGCAACTCAATAACATTATGCAGCCCAATGACAGTATGCAGCCCAATGACGTGATGGAACCCAATGACATGATGCAGCCCAATAACGTGATGCAACCCAAAAACATGATGTAGCCCAATGACATTATGCAACCCAATGACATGATGTAGCCCAATGACGTGATGGAACCCAATGACATGATGTAGCCTAATGACATGATGCAGCCCAATGACATGATGTAGCCCAATGACGTGATGGAACCCAATGACCTGATGCAACCCACTGACATGATGTAGCCCTATGTCATGATGCAGCCCAATGACAAGATGTAGCCCTATGACATGATGTAGCCCAATGATTAGAAGCAGCCCAATGAAATGATGCAGCCACTTGACGTGATGCAACCCAATAACATGATGCAGCCCAAGGACATGATGCCGCCAGATGATATGTTGCAGCCCCATGACATGATGCAGCCCAATGACATGATGTAGCCCAATGACGGGATGCAACCCAATGACATGATGCAGCCCGATGACATGACGTGATGCAACCCAATAACATGATGCAACCCAAAACATGATGTAGCCCAATGACATTATGCAACCCAATGACATGATGTAGCCCAATGACATGATGCAGCCCAATTACATGATGTAGCCCAATGACGTGATGGATCCCAATTACATGACGCAGCCAAATGACGTGATGCAACCCTATGACATATTTTAGACCTATGGCATTATGCAGCCCAATGTCATGATGTAGCGCTATGACATGATGTAGCCCAATGACATGATGCAGCCCAATGAAATGATGTAGCCCTATAACATGATGCAACCCTATGACATAATTTAGCCCAATGACATGATGCAGCCCAATGTCATGATGTAGCCTATGACATGATGTAGCCCTATGACATGATGTAGCCTAATGACATGATGAAGCCCAATGATATGATTTTGCCCAATGACATGATTCAGCCCAATGACATTATGCAGCCAAATGACATGATGCAGCCCAAATGACATGAGGCGGCCCAATGACAAGATGCAGCATAATGGCATTTCATGATGAAGCCCTATGACATGATGCAGCCAAATGACATGATTCAGCCCAATCACATGATACAGCCCAATGCCAGCATGCAGCCAGTGAGATGATGCAGCCCAATGACATGACATGATGCAGCCCTATGACATTATACACTCTAATGACATGACATGATGAATCCCTATGACATGACATGATGCAGTCCAATGATATGATGTTGCCCAATGACATGATGCAGCCTAATGAGATGATGCAGCCCAATGACAGGATGCAGCCCAATGACATGGTGAAGCCCTATGACATGATTTAGCCCTATGACATTATGCACCCTAATGACATGACCTGATGAAGCCCTATGCCATGATGTAGCACTATGACATGATGCGGCCTTGTGCCATGATGCAGCCCGATGACACGATGCAGCCCAATCACATGATGAAGCCCTATGACATGATGCAGTCAAATGACATGATGCAGTCCTATGACATAATGCAACCCAATTACATGATGCAGCTCAACGACATGATGCAGCCCAATGACATGATGCAGCCCAATGGCTTGCTGCAGCCCACTAATATTATGCATTCTAATGGCATGATGCAGCCCAATGACATGATGGATGCAGCCCACTAGTATGATGCAGCCTAATGGCATGATGAAGCCCTATCACATGACATGATGCAGCACAATGACATGATGCAGCACTATGACATGATGCACCATAATGACATGACATGATGACGCCCAATGACATGATGCAGCCCAATGACATGATTCAGTCCATTGACATGAAGCAGCCCTATGCCATGATGCAGTCCAATGCCATCATGCCGACTAGTGACATGATGCAGCCCTATTACACGATGCAGTCCAATGACATCATGCCGACTAGTGACATGATGCAGCCCTAGGACATGATGCACTCTAATGACATGCCATGATAAAGCCCTATGACATGATGCAGCTCAATGACATGGTTCAGTCCAATGACATGATGCCGACTAATGACATGAAGAAGCCCTATGACATGATGCAGTCCAATGCCATGATTCAACCTTAGTACATGATTTATCCCAATGACATGATGCAGACAAATGCTTGTCGATGACTTGACATATCTATCCGCTAAGTACCTTTTCATAGCTGATGAAATTGCTTACACTGCTTTCCTAAAAGTATGATGCAACATACCATGTATATGAGCCGCTCTCTGTGAAAATCGAGCTTAATACATGTGCGTAAAGTATCGTCTTAGTTTTATCTGTGCACAGGCAAATCAAGGACGACACATTCCGCTTTAACGGAATATTTTGTTTATAGGAAATCTCTTATAAACAAATGCCCAATCTAGACGGAAAGTGTCTTCAATGATTAGACTGTGCGGACTGCACATGCCAGTCTGGGACGATACTTTACGCATATCCATGAAGCCCGGTTTTCCCAGAGCGATTCGAGAATCACACTTATGTTTTTTGATAAACATTTATCAATTACACACTTGTCAACGTCTACATGAAAAAGGCTAACGTAAACACTGCTATGCTAATGAAGCCTTAGCCACACTTTTAAGTGCCTGTTTTTGAGGCGACAGTGTCCTGCATCAAACATTCAAGAGTCAGGACAATTATATAAGATTCATGGCTAGATGCTTTTCAATAAATGTTTGTAAATGAAACGATTGCGTTCCGACATCGTCTGAACAGGACCCCGACAGTGTCCCGATTCTCCTGAATGCGATCCGACAGTGTCCCTACAGCACCAAGACAGCGTTCTGACAGTGTTCCGAGAGTTTCCCGACAGGACCATGATAGCTTTCCGATAATGTCACGATGCTCCTAAATGTGATACGCCATTCTCCCGGCAGCGCAATCACAGTATATCGACAGTGTCTTGAAACTACTGGATTTTATATGACAGTGTCCCGACGGCATCCCGACAGAATTCCATTTGTGGCCTGATTCTCTGTATTTATCTTTATTACATGTAATCTATATGTACTATGTGTTCGCGAGTGCTATTAGAACGTGATAGGGAGACTTAATCGAGAAGAATTGAGGAGGACCGGTCAGAGTTAAGTTTACTAATTCCAAGCTTACTTTAACAAACATACAATACACATCTTTTTCACACTACTCCGTTAATGTTATTATTTAATAAAAAAGTAATGTTCATGCAATATCACCCATTCCAAAGGAAATGGTCACAATTTCGTGCCGAGACCATTCTGATACCGTCTCAAAATTGATCCGTCAATTTCGGTTGAATGTCTCCCAAATCTCAAAGACAACACTCTACTTTCGGTAGCGCTTGACCCATAACACAGAATGCGTTCTGATAATTCGAATCGAAGGACTGTGCCAAGACAACTAAACTAATTGTCACGACAGTATCCTTGAATCGAAGGACAGTGCCGAGACAACTAAACTTACTGTCACTACGGTATCCTTGAATCGAAGAACAGTGCGTAGACAACTAAACTAACTGTCACTACAGTATCCTCGAATCGAAGGACAGTGCATAGACAACTAAACTAACTGTCACTACAGTATCCTCGAATTGAATGGCAGTGCCTAGACAACTACACTAATTATCACTTCATTATCCTTGAATCGAATGGCAGTGCCTAGACAACTAAACTAATTGTCACTACAGTATCCTCGAATCGAAGGACAGTACCTAGACAACTAAACTAACTGTCACCACAGTATCCAGGTATTGTTGATTTTTTTTAAATAAAGTTGATGTATGGTAACGGTGTCGCTACGCTATCGGCAGTGCGCGACTGCGCCATTAAATGTTCGTTTTAAGCAGCATAATAAATCGTTTAATACACAAGGCGTATACGAACACTAAAAAAACTATAAATCATATTAAAACAAGTATTAAACATTTATACATTTTGCATACATATTATGATAAAACATTATGATTAATGTCGCTATACTAAGGGTTTACGTTAAGTGCTTCACGTAGCAACCAAGGACGTCCCAGTCGAAAGTGGTAATATGTAATTGTATCAATTGACGGGGATAATGTATCTATTATAGCGTTGTACATAAGACGCGATTAAATAGCAAAAGATGTAACGTAACGACCATACTTTATTGAAATTACAATATCATTAATATTTATTACATGCGCTTCTGTAAATTACAGCATTGTCATAAAGTAGCATGCTTCTAATACAAATGTCAGGTTTAGGTGTCTAGTAACTTAACTGGGGCAAACGGATATACTAATGCTCTCAACGAATAACTTAGCCTCCAGTAAGTTGATTTCTATGTAAACCTAGAAGAGCGCATTTGCAGAAAAGCGGCTTTGGTGTGTATCATATGAAAATGTTATGACACACCAGATTAGTTTAAATACAAAGTACATTCGAAAACTTATTTTCAAAATCCTAGTTCCTTCTTTTTTGTCTCTATATTTAAGTTTGGTTATTGATATTGTAATGTTTATGTCGTATGTATGTCCAATTTCGATTTGGTCAAACCAGAAAAGGTCTTGTGACAAATAGAAATTTGCCGCGCTCTGGGAAAACCGGTCTTAAGCATGTTCGTAAAATGTCGTCCCAGATTATCATGTGAAGTCGGCACAGGCTACTTAGGGACGACACTTACCGCTCCAATGGATTTTTTTTATTTAAAAGAAGTCTCTTCTTAACGAAAATTAAATCAAAGCGGATTATATCGTACCCGATTAGCCAGTGTGAACTGCATTGGCTAATCGGGGTCGACATTTAGCGCACATGCATTAAACCCGTTTTTCCCAGAGACCAGGTTATATCCACTGGCACATATTTAGATTTAAAAAAAAAACTATTTATGAATGAATTTCATTTGAGTTTAGTAACGCTGCGTCGATTGATCTAAATACCTGTTGACAGCACAACGAGTTTGACCTTTAAAACAACGCTTTGTTTTTCTTTTTTTGTCGTAATAATTAACATTGTTGAGTGATCGACAATAAACGTGCAGACGTTACAATGATTCTGCAAAATATAAAGCCCTCTTAAATGGCTAATTTGAGACTTTCGATAAAAAAAAAGTGTAACTGAGCAGTCGTTTCCATCACCATAGTGTTAGTAACCGCTTTGCATGTGAACTAAATAACACCTATCTATTTGCATAGTACGGTCTTTTACGTAAATACATGTTTTCGTATACTTGAACAAAGAGCACACGAAGTTCCTGGTCTTACTGTTGAAAACGTGACGACATAACTCCTTATGGTTCACGAGTAAGAGAAAACTAAGTATATGAGGATAGTAATACATGATATGTATATTGCAAAACCATTTCTGAACATAAAATTCATGTTTTAAATAAAAACACAAATGTATCAAATGTGAATAAAATGTATGACCTTTTCTTGTAAAGCGATACGTGGTAAAAACTCTGGTCTGTTTAGGTCGATTCTATGTACAATATAATTTCTTTGAGTGGAGCATTGTTAACTGGAAAACCTACAGTTGTTGGAACAAATCTCATAGTCCTTCCAAAAGTCTCATTACTTCAACATAAATTACCACCTTGAACTCGAACATCGATAACTCAAGAACCCGTGTCGGTCCTTAATTTTAAGATGAAACTATACTTTCCTGTAAGGCGAAGGTTAATCAGAATTATGTCTGACACACAACTCTCAAAGGGCTCTCTCTCTCTCTAACCCCCTCCCCGCTTTTATTACTTACACATGGACGTGCTGTGATGGACTAGCATCGAAAGCACCGCACGGAATCGTCCGGTGTTTAGATGTTTCGACAGAAATGGTCTGTATTTCCCATTCTTTATATGTCCAAACCCGGATATCCTACTTATTAAAAGTTTCACCGTCATAAAACTAATTTTGTGTATATTTAAGTTGCCTATACTCCTATCCTATGTTCTAGCGAAAATAAACATTTAATTTTCCGATAACAACTTATCTGCAATATCGAAACCGATATGTGTGTACTTAAACAGTACTTAACTACAATTAAGTGTAACTTGGATGGAGGTTTTATTTGATATCATATAGCTTTAATAACGTTACCAGCATTTCTCAATCCTATGTTTCTAAACTTATTTAACAACCAATGCAAATAACATACAACCATAAAGTAAGATTTATGCGATTTTCTATGTGTCCTGACTTCACATTAATGTATTTTCGTATTAAAAAAAACTTTGAATGTATAAAAAATAAATATCTTATATATGTAGTTTGAAATAATTAAATTGTTCCACTAAAGAACTTATGTACAGAATAATGTTATATTTGTTGGAATTATTAAACTACGTTTGACATAATGTGGTCAATATGTACTTGCATGCACACGAAAACACAAACACATGTTTATTTCCTGTTTATGTAAATTGACCTTTCTTCGAAATGATGTATGTTTTGTATTAGCTTCAAACGCATGCTGTTATTGTATATGTATGTAAATGACGTAGATCTTTACATGCATAAGTAAGAATAAACTATTCAGTGGTGTTATGTTCTGTAAAACTGAAGCTAGGGACAATTTTCAAATATCTGTCGTTTTAATATGTAAAGTTTATAGTTAATGGACTTGTTCACATATTTTCGTATTTTAAAAAAATCATTAAATGAGTTCACTTAAGAAAGTATGTTATTTGGAATAGCTTTAAATACATGTAATTCAAATTTTAAGGAAAACAATTAACTTTAAAAATCAGCCTGTTCTAGAGGGCGACACAGGGACCTCTAGAAGGAACAGCTGACTGCGCTAATGAGATTTTAACATTTTGATGGTAGTTTAAACGGTTTATCTGTAATACAGTTTTATCAATTAAATTATCAATTTAAAACGTCTCATACTCTTTATTATTTATCCGATCCGATTGATGATTATCAATAAACGAACTCATATTAACATTTATTAACATATTAACATTTTTCTTTGTAATAGTTTAGTTTTGCTTGTTTGAATTGAATCGATGACACTTTGTTGAAAATTGTAAATTGTGCAAATTATGAACAATTCCGTTTAAGACCATGCTTCATCCAAGCGCATTTCCTCTGTTTCTATTGTCTCGGAGTCAGTGGAAAACATACGTACGTCGAGTGCTGATACATAAAACATGAACTGTTTTCGCTAACAAAACGTCGACTTAAGACCAGCCATCACCGTACGCCATATAAATTAACTTGGCTAAACTCCACTGACAGTTTAACTGTAAAAGCGAAGAATCTTAAGCACGGTAGTCATATACCTGTCAGTGCGGATGTTACACACAAGATTTAGGAGGGCGCTCCGTGGCCACGTGACCATGTCAAGACGCTGACAGAACATGAAACCTTTGCTGTTTTGGTGTCCGCTATGCGATGTTCAGCTGCTCTAGATATTAATTAACATCACTTCCAAGTAGTTGTTGAATGTTAACCATATGCTTTGTAAATTAATGTTGTAACGTTTTGCCAACTTGTGCAGTTTATTAACATCCGTTCGACATTATAACACATCTAAAATTAATTTGTTGTTACGCAAACGGATTTGCAATTGATTTTTTTTTAGGAAAGCTCTAATGGTTTGTGTTGGACGCTTTATTCAGAGTTTCTGTTTGTAATACGTTTGATACGATCTAAACACACCGATTAGGAAAAGAACTTCGTCAGAATTGTAAAGACGTTTAAGTGTTATTCTGTCCAATAAACGTCAACCTTAAATAACATTGAAACCTGTGTTGAATTAAATATACATTGTAGCGTTAACAATGGCGCGGTATGTTGCTGAACGTGTATAATGATTTCATTGTTCAATACAGAAAACGAATAAAGCACGCGGTTTGCGTTGACGCGATTGTTTTCGAATTTCCTCGCGAATAGAACGTCTTGTGTTGATGGTGTTTATCTTATTTTCGTACGTTGTTTTTCACCACAGGTTGTTATTGGCTATAAACAAAAGGTTAAAAAAACATTGCGAGTTGTTCGTCGATAAATCACCGTCATTTAAATGTCAAATTAAGGATTTATATTGAGATTCTACAAGGCGTAACGCATTCGGCGTTAACTCTAACACGTTCACTGTCAGTTCTTCAATTCGGAGCCGTCGTAACCTAGCAAATGTACCGAGAGACGTTGCTGGTGTACCTGTTGCTGTCCGGGGTGAGAGGCCAAGGGCGACTCCTCTACCCCCCGGGTAGGTCCTCGCTCTGGAGGCACGGGTATCGCACCGCGACCAACCACAACGACAACTCACTCAGCTGCGGTGGACTCAAGGTAATTACATTTTCGGTTGTTTTCAGAATCGATTGTGAAACTTTATATTGAGCGCAAAACGTTCCTTAACTTTAACATGATACTCAGCCCGTTGTACACTTACACTTAATAACATAATGCATAATATTGTTGTTTTTTTGCTACGTTATAGTTTTGTGGTAATGCTAGCTCATAGTATAACGTGGTTACAACCTTCATGACATTGAACATTATAGAAATGTTTTAAAAACTGACAAATGACAAGACAATATTATATTTATTAGATAAATCATTATTGTGTTATACTTGAATCGAACGGAAAAGGAATATTAAAGAATAAATCAAAACATATTTTACTTTTGAATAGACAGTCTGGTTGATAAGTATTTGATGTAATCTATATCTATATTTTTCAATTAAAAGTAAAAATGAATAGAGGTAGACAATATATATCCATGATAGGTATGACATTAAACGTAGTAAGCGTTAGCAAATGGTAAACAATAATTACATCCATTGTTATAGAGAAATTATCAAGATTTTACAAACATTAAGACTATATTCAGTTTCATATCCAGTAGGTATAAAGATATACAGTTTCATAGCAAAAAACCCTCTTATATTCTAATATTTCGCCCAAACTGGCTTTATCAGTGTAGTGAATTCATATTTGTAAACTTTAATAAAGCCCGTTTGGGCGAAATATTAGAATTGCTATTAAAAATATAATTCAATAATAATTTTAATGTGAATGTAAATCGACCACGATTAGATAATGTTACTTAATCACCTCCGTTAATCACAGGCGACACTTTTTTTGAGATGGATTAATAAACAAGCCAATGCTTATGTTGCTTTTTTTTTATATTTCTCATAAGTTTTAAAATCGGGAAATGTATTGCAATTCAGCGAAGATTAATTCATCCACAAATATACAGAAAAATACAATCAAAATCCATTAAGAAACATGAGGACCCTCATAAGTTGTGACAAGGTGGACTTGTATAAAGCAAATCGATTTGTTTTGCATGTAAAGCGAGTAAATTAACACCCAATAAAATCACTGAAGTCATCAAACGATTGCTTTCAACATATACAGGTGGTTGCATTTACCAAAAAAAATGCCTTCTTGCCGATATAATAGGAACTTCTGCATTCTTCCAAAAGAGATGGAGCCAAGGAGATGACATTAAGAAGAAGAGGTGGCGCCAATGCGCATTTTAAGCTATTATAAAGTGACATATTTCATGAAACGGTTTCGACGTATTATGTTTCCGGGACATATATTTGTAAATTGACAACTTAAATTGTCAAATCTAGCATTTGAGTCGCGTACGTTTTGACATACATTTAATCAGAAAAAAAGTAGTTTTCTAACAATGCCTTGAAGTATAAGGATGATGATATCATAAGTACCGTGCAAGTATGTCAACGTAATTATAGGGCTAACAATCTTCATTGATATAACGAAGTTTGAACTACATTCTTAAATATTGCTTTGCAATATTGCTTCTTGTTTAAACTGTTTCCTACCAACTACGCAAGGCGAAAAATACAAATGTGTATGTTTTAACTGACTGGACTGACCCTCTTTGTTTGGTGCCGACCATACACCGTTTGTGTGGTATCCAAGGTTGATTTTTTTTATCTGTTTTTCTTAATCCGATTATAATGCAAGCATTAAAGTCTACATATCTATAAGGAAACGTGTTTTGCAAAGAGATCTTGAAGATTTATAACATTGCATATATACGATTTGACTGGAAAATAACTTGTTTATAAGAAAAAAGGTTAATGAAAAAGATGGACCTATCGTAATTTTGTGGAGATGTTAGTGGAAACAAATAACATATTTTAGCCTAATAAAGATTTGTGGACTAGTGTTTTTATGAATTAAGAATTCGGATTCGGAGACAAAACTCATAGTTTTAAGCAAAAGTAACCTCTTTATCATGAATCATTTTTCTGTATAAACAAAATTGATGTATATGAACTTTTTTGAGAATGTTAGGTATTTAATAATGTGATTTATTGAGTATAACATATTTGGTGTATATATCGTACACTCTGTTTTATTTAGGTTGCTGACCTTTTAACTGAGTTGGTGCCTTATATAATTACATCTTTACATCTCGTTTTTTTAATTAACGGATGCATGCTCTGTATAGATTTGGGTGTACGTATTCACGTTGAAAAAAATAAAAAAAATAAAAAAAAAATATAAATGGAAAACTATAAATCACATCAAGTCTTGTGACGTTATTATTGGTATACGACAGTCAAATCATATATCGTTCCTTGGTGTCAACTCCTGCTTATAGCACCACCTCCTTGGCATTGGCTCCATCTCATTTGGAAAATGCAAAATTGTTTATTATATCGACAAAAAGCCAATGAATGAGACCACTAGTATATGTTGAAAGCAATCGTTTGATGTCATGAGCGATTTAATTGGATTGAAATTTGCTCATCACACAGGGAAAAAGCAACGTCTATCTGCTTTTAAAAACTCGACCAGGTCGCAACTTATCAAGGTCCTCACATTTCCAAATTGGCTGTGAGTGTATGTTTCTGAACATTCAAGGATGAATTAATCTTTGGTAAATCACACTGTATTGCCCGAATGTTAAATGAATGCGTATTATGTTGAAAAACCAAACATATAAAACCTACCCACCCCGTAGAATTCTCCGTGTTGTTTGTTTTTTAAACTGTCGGTCCTTATCGCCACCTAGTAGGATTGGTTCGTTTATTGATGAATCCCAAAACATGGATGATTTACGTGGTTAACGGCCGTGCAAATACGCATTTTCGTTTCATTTAAACGCACTGTATGTCCAGCAACAATTTCATTGTGCTAACGTGATGTTTGTCCGATGACATGATGGAATAGACGTTAGGTTTTGAAACAAAATGTTCAACAAGGACACCTTTAAATTCATACAAAAAATTATTTTAGTGAATGAATAATCTATAAAAAATAAAACATGTTTAACGGGAATAAAGAAGCACTTAACTATGTTTGTTTTGCAATTAAGCATGTTTTACATCGAACAATACTTTGTCGTCTATTTTTTTTGTAATCATTCAATGTTAATTATTGAAGTATTAAATACTGCATAACATTCATCATTGTGTCAGATTAATGAAACGCATTGTCAAGAATTCTAAACAAAATTTTCACGTCGCGATTTAAATTTGTATCAAACATTTACTTAATTGTGTACACTGCTTTTGTTCGTCAGGATTAACATACTGTTTTATGTATTGGTTGTTTGAATCATGTACACATGATTCTATTGTTCAGAAACAATGGTATGTACAAACGGTTACTGAAATCTATGTATGTTAGCATCATTTTTTTTTAAGTTCATAATGTATATACAAATAACTGCCATAATGTAATTAAAGCTACCTTTAATTTGTATGGAATAATATGCAAAGTGCAATTGTAATAAAATAAATCAGAATAAGATAAACATACGAACACAACCAAACTAACAACATATAAATAATTCATCAACAACTTGACATTTTACCTTTCCTTGAACAGATAAAAAAACATTAGCCTTACGCGATACGTGATTAATTATATACAAACGGTGCAATGTTGAGGTATTATACTCAACTTTGAACAAGAAATGAAACGCGATTTATTTGGTATGATTGGTCTGGTGTGTACATTTTACAACATATGTTATTTATCATCTTGTTTTTCGAACACATACCCAAAATTCTGAAAAGAACATTGTTTGCGCTGTCAAATCAAGTTTGGCTGTCTTATTGCACAGTCACATTTAAATAACTTTTTATTAAAATCGAATTTGGAAGACAATATATAAAGCTGGTTGTCTTTGAATTATTTTAAACCGTCGTTTCCTTAAAACGTATAAACTCATTGTTTCTTATAATAATACTTCCTAATTAATTCAAATTACAAACGCAACGCGCTCGCACGGCAAACATTTTACTTCGACAATGTATTTAGTTGACAACTTAAAAAAAGTTCTGAAATAAGGAAATATTGAATACAGGCAGAAAATAACCAAGTCCACGTGCAATTATTTGATTGAAAAAATCCCGCCAAACCGTTGTCTAAATAATTGGTCAATACATACGTTATCGTCTAAAAAGGTACTCGTGTGTTGGCGTTTTTTTGCGACCGCGGACATCGGTTTCAAGTCATGGGTCTCTATTGTGTCTTTCAGCACCGCTGGGAGGTCAATGCAGGTCAATGTGGGGTGTGCGGAGACCCCATGGATGCGAACCCACGTGATCATGAGTTCGGCGGCAAATACGCCAGTGGAATCATCACCGCCATCTACCAGTCGGGATCGGTCGTTAAATTTACAGCAGAAGTCACAAATGCGAATGGCGAGGGATTCTTTGAGTTTCGCCTTTGTGCGAAAGATAATTCTTATAGTGAAGTAACACAAGAGTGCCTCGACGCTGGACAACTTGACATAGAACCCAGCGGGACCAGGTATAACAATGTTAAGGAAGGCATTAATGACGTGTCTGTCAAACTTCCGGTTGGGCTAACGTGCAAACAGTGCGTGTTGCAGTGGAAGTATAACGCTGGTACGTATAACTGTCTTCACTCTCGAGTTTGTATTTGTAATAGTATACCTTTCCAACTTGTTCATCTTCGAGCTCATCAATACGTTATCATCTCAAAAGCTATTTATGTATTTGAACGAAACATTATGGAAATCAACGATGTTTTATTTTTATAAGAGAGTTTAACGTAAAAATATACATTTTTGGAACTTGTTTGTGATGCACAGCTCAACACCATTTTCAGCATTAAATAAAAATGACAAAGCTAACAAATGTCTTGAAAATGGGTCATTTCTCGAATCTCAAAAAGAAACCTTGCCGAACTGTTCATAAGATGGCATTTTCACAAAAACTGTTCCCTGAAATATAGTTATGTTCAAGGCTTAGTTTAAAGAATTTTAATCCTTCTCCATGTGGTATTTAAGTCGACATATTGGGTACAAATACACGGTATATTGGCCAAATATAAAATCTCTCATCATGATCTTGTCTGGGAAATGGCTGTGTAGGATTTCAATAATGAACCATTTTATTTTAATAATAATAATAATAATAATAATAATAATAATAATAATAATAATAATAAAAAAAAGGGGGGAAAATAGTTTCTTTTTATTTATCATTTTGTTTATGGTCAAATATTTCCTGCTGTTACTAGTTAACTGAACCGGAATACAAAATTACATTCTCTGTATCTTCTATAACAGATACTAACAATTTGAATGGGACAATTTTGACTCAAACAATATTATTAAATAATAAATAGTTTTGACATGCTATAATTATTATTATTATCATAATAACTAGTATTATTACTATTATTATTATTATTATTATTATTAAAATATGTTTGTAATAAATAAACATAGTTGTTAATTTTAAATCAACACTTTAAAATAAATACAACAAGCCTTGTTGGTTGTAATCCTATGTTCTCAGTTCAGTAGCCAATAGCCCGTGTACTGAGCTGGGATAACCACAGCAGGTTGCTAATACACAGTGTATACAGCCGCATTTATTGTATTGATTTTATTTATATATTTTCATATTATTATTATTATATTGTTTAAAGATTTATTTATTTATTTATTTATTTATTTATTTGTTTATTTATGTATTTATTTATTTATTTATTTATTTATTTATTTATTTATTTATTTATTTATTTATTTATTTATTTATTTATTGTGGAGTCTAAACGGTTAGACTATGCCTTTAAAAATTCAAATGTTTAGTTCTCTAAGTATTTAACACGACTTGTTGATGTAAACGATTATAAAACGTAACTCATGCGTGTTTTGTCACGCACAGATGTATTAAATCATAACCACACCTTTCCTTCTTAGAAATTTATGGTGTCAGTAACTCCCATCATATGTTGTATACATAATTAGAGAGTGTTACCATAAATTAAAAAGTTGTGTATAATGTACAGAATACAGGTGACAGTATCTTGTGCCATGGCCATTAACTATATGAAAGCTATCACCAATGATGTAAAGATGTTATACAATTACTTATCTTGTGCCATGGCCATTAACTATATGAACGCTATCACCAATGATGTAAAGATGTTATACAATTACTTATATATTTATCCTTTGAGCGTTCAGTTTTTATTGGAATTGCATTGCATATGTTTTACGAGGACCGTTTCAAGACGTCGTCCTCAGTTTTAATCCGTAATTTACGGTTACACCGACATGACATTCACTCCTCTGTTTAAATTTCACTCCTCTTTTTTCTATCTCGAGAGAACGACTTACTAACTCGAGCGAACGAGTTGCCTATGTCGTGGGAACGACTAACTTACTCGAGGGAACGAGACAGAAAAGAGAGGAGTGCAAAACAATGTAAAAGAGGAGTGCAATGAAAAACAGAGCGGTGCAGTATATAAAGGATGGGTGCATTAAACAAAAGAGGAGAGAATTTTAGCTACCTCGAGTGAACGACTTAGCTAACTCGTTCCCACGAGTAAGTCAGCCCATCAAATTGTTTGTGATATAAATTTAACTTTTACCAATGATCATCATGCACCCCTCCTTTATTTACGGCACCGCTCTTTTTTTCGTTGCACTCCCCTTTTATTAAGTAGTGCACTCTTCTTTTTTCTATCTCGTTCATTCGACTTAGTAACTTGTTCCCAAGACATAGCTAACTCGTTCCCACTTATTAATAAGTCGTTCCCTCGAGTTAGTATGACGTGGGAACAAGAAAGAAAAAAGAGGAGTGCAATTAAAATCTTCTCTTTTGTTTAATGCACCCTTCCTGTATTTACTGATCGCTCTTGTTTCATTGCACTCCTCTCTTATGCAGTTTTAAACTCCTCTTTTTTCTATCTCGTTCTCTCGACTAAGTAAGTCGTTCCCTCGACATAGCTAACTCGTGTCCACGAGTTAGTTAGTCGTTCCCTCGAGTTGTGGGAACAAGATAGAAAAAGATGAGTGCATTTAAAAAAGAGGAGTGTATGTCACCTCTATGCAAAAGTGGTTATATATTTAGTGTTGTGTTGCATGCTTCGTCTTTGATTGTTAATTCATTTGGTAATTCGCATACAATTAAAGACTAGAGGATTACGAGTTTTATTATTCCTAAATAGAAAATGACTAAACTGTGCCCAATAAGAGATTTACTCTTTACCGGTTAACCAGAAACATGTTAAATCGAGAAAAATATTTCAGGATTTAATATCCACGACTCTACTGCACCCTTGAAGCAATCATTCGGGCTTCAAAACCTTTGCTGTAACCCATCTTGATGTTTTATGGTTGCGTAAAAATAACTTAACACGATTATATATATAAAAAAACAACATAGTTTAACTATATGAATAGTTGCTTATGTATATAACATAAATATCGAGTTTCAATACTGATAATCATGGTATCAAAACTTTTTTTAAGTTGGTATATTTAATTCTTATTTTGTTTTAACATATGGACTCAAAATAAGTTATTATCTGGCGTCAACAAGGTAACATGCACACTTGTAATTTATGCAACTATTTTACAGCATCGTACAACAAACATTAGTGGGAAGTTTATTTTGTATGCATATGGCATAAAAAAAACACCACTTGCACACATACACAGACGTCTAGGCTGTTGATTAATTTACTTTATTATCGTGAATTAATGGTTGCATGTAGTGAATCGCATTGTGTTCACTATTGCCTAGTCACCTGTAGCTTTTAATTGATATTTTAAATGCTCAAACGCAAGTATGCGACACGAACCAATACGTCCCCATTAACACGACGAATCATTAGAAACGTTCAATTTAGTGAACCGTATAATATTATGGATTTTTACTCTCTTAATTCTGAAGTATACTTTAGTTTGAGCTTAATGAGGTCTGTATTACAATATCGGTAAATAAGTTGGTGAATAGACATTCTTAATGTGAAAACAATAGCAAAACATCTGTATACATCTCGAAGTTTTATGGTTTTACGGGCGAACGCTGCAGATAATTTGCAAAATAATGAATTTTAGCTTTAACGCATTTCAAATGAATTATTTGAATACATGTCGATAATTTGGACTGATAGCTGTGCAGAAACATGTAATAAAATCAAGAAACATAAATACTAATCGTTTGAATACCTCGTGCTTTTTGTTCTGCCTTTGTTTATTTAGATCTACATTCGAGCTTAAATTGAGAGAACTTTAAATGAATTGGGAACATGAGACTCTGATGATATGTCTGTTTCATCTCCAATGTTAAGCGGTAATGTTTAATACACGTTTACCCGTTTGGGTGAATTCTACGTATGGAAAACTTCTATAATTCTATCATCGATAACTCAAAAACCTATGGTAGCGTAAACAAATATTAGTGTCACCAAAATCCTTAAAGGGACTTATTCACAGATTTTGGCATGTTTTGAAGTTAGTCATTTAATACTTTAAACTGATTAATTTAAACATCGAAACTAAATAACTCCAGTATAAAACAAGACGAAAAAGTAAAGAAAGAAAAAAAGTAATCCACACCGGGACTCGAACCACTGACCCTTGGAGTAAAAGTGTAGCAATCCTTAAAGATCGCGAAATATAACGATGGCACCAGAACTCTCCAATTCTTCAATCGTTTCGCGTTTGTAACGTTTTATAATGTTCAGGTTTAACAATCGTTAAAAGATGCATATAATGGATATTTTAGAGCATGGTAAATATTCAGTATTACTGTTTCCTCGCAAATATCATAATAACAACGAAACTTTTCGAATGTGAAACATTTTTTTTCAATTTTGTCAATTTAACAAAACGTGAACAAGTCCCTTTAATACTTCAATAAGATATGACCACCTTGAATTCATGCATCGATAACTCAATGCTCGAATGTGTGTGTCGGTCACTAATCTATTTTTGTTGGACAAACTATTATGAAGAATGATAGTCACAATAACACCTGTAAAGGTATACATTAATTTTCATACGTTTCTTAGATATATATATATGAACTTGCTTTTGTTCATGTATCATGCAAATTGTAACGTTTTATAAGAAGCACACATTGTACATTTATAGGGGACAATTATGGCTGCGAAGAGGATCGTCAATCTCAGAAAGAAACTTGCGGATTTGGAAAAGGACGATTTCAAACTGAGTACTTTGGGTGTGCAGATATTGCGATATACACAGAAGACCAACTTGTAAAACTCGAAAAAGAAATGCAGGCAGCTGAGTTGACAGATGCCCAGACCACACCCTCTCGGAATGGCAGCGACGTATCTAGCAACGTAAACCAACGTGTCAAACGGTCACCTTTTGCGCATCCTCCTATGAACATGTTCTATCACCAAAGTTCTGCTCAACGTGTCCCATACATGCCTTACACAAACATCAACGGCTTTCTCACTATGCAGGACCCGATGTTCCAGTCACAGATAGGCTACGATCCAATGTGGCAATGGCAAAGCGAGCCGCAGGAAAGACTAAGGATACGCAGACAAGGTCCGAATGTGTTGTTTAACAGCGGCTTCAACAATCGGGATGGTCGAGTACGTTTAGGTTTCAATATGAGAAACAATGGAGACGCGTTAATGATTCCAGATCGATTGGTGCCCCCTACTCCTGCTTTGATGCGCGAGTCGCAACCAACTGTGGAATCGTTATTCGAACCCCGACGAGAAGAAATATTTCAACCAACAAGAGCGCCAGTTGTTCGCAGAGTTGAATCAAGAATACAGCGCAATTTTATCGACCCTCTTAGTCCTGCAATGGGCACCAAAACCACATTCAGTACCCTAACGCAACGTGTTCTGGCAACTCATTCTGCTCCTACGAAGCAATGTCAGCACTGTCCGTTTGACCAGTGTTTGGACGACAAACTTAGAATCGATAATCTGTTCCCAGGCCTTTTTGATAACCCTACCTCGTTCATGGAATGTCGAAGATACGAACGATTGTTCCGAATTGGAGATTACGATATCGTCAAAGAAAGCATGCCGACTTGTGGACATCCGCGTTTTAGGCGACAGATTAGAACCATGGGAGATGATGACATTGGATGCTGTGCAACGTAAGTTTATTATTGTATGAAATTATAAATAAGGTTATGGCATGACATTAATTGAATCCTCTTTGTTTAAATATTTCAACCTCAGACATGCTTTTACTACTTTTAGTGTCTTCAATATTAAAAAAAACAGGTCTATACATCGGTTAAAGAAATGACTTTGCATTAGTTAGTTATTATATATGAGACGTCATGTGTCTGACAATGTGTTTAATATGATGTTTACTGTTTATACTACATTGATTGCCGAAGATCAATTTCCTAGTATAAAGTAAATCCTTCAATGGAAGAATTCCGATTAAATTGTTTACTTATAATGTACATAAGAGCCGTGTTATGGAAAAACTGTGCTTAGCGTCTGTGCGTAAAGGGTCGTCCGAGATTTGCCTATGCAGTCCGCACTTTGACGTGTAAAGGACGTCGCTTCTTAACGAAACTCCAGTCTATGAGGAAAGTGTCGTTCCTGATTAGCTTGGGCGGAGAACAAAAGCCAAGTCTACCCAAAACGAGGCTCTATTACGCTACAATAGACACTTCCTTAAACTTACAATCATATTTGCTTCGATATTCAACGTTTAATTTAAAGAAATGTGTTGTATAACGAATTAAATTTTCCAAGAAATATGCATTAACATTACAATCAAATAAACATTACCATTTGTCACTAAACATTTATCTTTAAAGTTTTCATTATGTAGTGCTTCACGAAGACGTCATCTTGCATAATGGTCTAAAACACACTATCTGCATAAATAATAAATATAGCACAAGAGAAAAACACACTAGAAACAACATAGACATAAGAGAATAATGTATTTAATGGACGAGGTTCATTTCAGAACGAACTGAAATTCCATAAAAAAAATCATCAATAAGGCAGATCAAAGACTTTCTGACGTCATTTATTCCGCATATTTATGAGATATTGATACATTTCATTGCTTTCTTTATTTTCTGTGTGTATCGAGTTTAACCTTTTCGGTTTCCAAACATATGTTATGCATACATTTATTCATATATTTTCTTGAACATTGCCTCTAGCGGTATGTACGAGGTTCCACCTTTTTTTTTAACATTTGCATTTGTTAAGAAAAATATAGATTAAACATGCATGATATTTCACAATAACATACGGCGGAGATGGGCCGGACGTATATTATTTGCCCTCTGGCGCTTTGAAGGCCCGATGTTCTTTGGCTCTTCTTCATATATTTCTTTTATATTGATAAGAAATATAAGGCATACAGGGTCAATTTTTGATGTCAGGCTTTTTTTCTTGTTTGGGGAAGGGCCTGGCCTTCCATTTTTAGGAAACGGGGGAGAAATTTTCCAAAGTAAGCTTGACATGTGGGGAAAATAGCATCATTTTAAAGAACTCTCTTAGGGGAAGGGACATTTCTCTTGGGGGGGGGAGGTAGCCTTAATGAGCCCCTTGCTAAAGAAGTAAAAAACAACGTGGTTGTATAAACTGTATCTTCGATCAAAGAAATATATACACTCAAGGAATCATCAAGTGTTATGAAATGGAAAGGAACAGTTGTTTCTTTTGTTAATACCATGTGTACATTAAGAATGCACTTTGGAATCTAACATATCTTCTTAACATAAGATTACAGTCGCTACGTGTTTTTATTGGTGTAAATATTAGGAAAGTATAGGTGTTCAATTTAGTGCTAGTCATTATGTTATCAAACAAAAACATGGGAGGTCATGGGTTCGAACACCACTGGGAGCGTTCCTTTGATCTCCCCCAAAGACACCAAGTACTGGTTATAGTCCCAGGAAACGGACTCGAGAGCGTTTATATAAGCCTACGGCTTTCGATGCAATCGAGCCAAAATAAATAGGTTTAAACTAAACTAAACAAAAACAACCTCCTGTTGACTTGAGAAAGGAATTTTATCCGACTACATATTGACTATGTTGCACGTAGGAGGAGGATAATTAGGCCATATAAGGTTGAGTCTTTATTTTATTGAGTTTGTTCGACGAGTTGAAAAATGTTTTACGCGGCCTGGCTTGCCAAAACGAGTCGGATAAATTCAAGCACATGCAGATGTTTACCTAAAATTCTGTTTATAAAATCACATGTTTGAAATAATTAAGGTTTTCAAAACAAAGAATGAACGTTTAATGCTAAAACCTCATCTTAAACACATTTAAGTTACTGTAAATAACCTTGTGCTGTATTAAGAAATCTATTTGCGATGTTTCCGCCACTCAAAATAGGCCTCATAATTTTCTTACAAACGCAGAGAAAAAAGCCAAAACTCTTGCTAAATGCCTTGATGAAAATTGTATCAGCTTGTCAACTATAAAACACTCTAGTAGCGAAAAAAATGTTTTTGCTTAAATATAAATTCTAGTTTCCCCTAAAGTTTGCAAAAACCTGGCTGCGTTATTAAATGTTCGAAATGTGTACATGCAGGATTGATCTTCGTTTATATGGTTATTAGTGATATTTAAATCTAAGATTTGTTTTATTATAAAAAAAAGAAATGGTACTAATTCAGAGATGACCAAATAAATCAACCCTTTTATGACTCTAGCTCAACCTAACATAGTTTTCTATTCAATAAACGACATGTTCAGTTTTTCACATTTACATATTTTATCTTGTTTACCCATCCACGGGTCAATCGATGCATTTTACAAATTCCGCTTTCTTTCCCATTTAAAACTGTTGGTGTATGCCTCTAATTTTGTGTGGATAGCTGTTCTATGTTCAATAAATAATCAACACTCAACAAAGAAGTAACCATAAAAGAAATTGATGTAAATTTCCTTCGAAAAGTGCAACTAAACGAAGACGATACCCGTAATTGAAAATCATTATGTTCTTAACCCACACCTGTAGTTGTCCGATTAAGTTTGGAATACAAAACATTGAAATTTGATTAATCCACGGATTTAGTTAATCTGTAAATTAAAAACAACAACATTTTATTCTAATAATATTAATATAATACTGTTCACCCAAAACATGGGGACACTTCACATTTGTGTCGTGTTCTGAGAAAACTGGGCAAAATGCTTGTGCGTAAATTGTCATCCCAGATTAGCCTGTGTAGTCCGCACAGGCTAATCAGGGACGACAATTTCCGCTTTTATGGAATTTTTCGTTTAATAGATGTCTCTTCTTAGCGAAAATCCAGTTTAGGCGGAAAGTGCCGTCCCGGATTAGCCTGTGCGGACTGCACAGGCTAATCTGGGATGACACTTTACGCACAAGCATTTTGCCCAGTTTTCTCAGAACACGCCACATTTTATTCCGGTGCGTTTAATATTTATAACACCTGCGTCCTTGTTTAACTTTCCACACACAGATGATTGACGTATTCAATTGCGTCCTTACACGCGCGAGTGAAGGTTGGCAATTTGTTTTCTTTGAATGCAGCTAATACTTTGAACCCTAGCTCGATAGCCTACGCTTTTTATTTATTTCTTATATTATTGTTTGATTTATGCCTTAAATGTGTATGTCGAAAGGTAGTCATGGGTATTGCTTAAATTTACAAAGATTTACTGTCAACGAACAAATCAGTTCTTACCCTGACAGTCTGCGCATTCAAGACAAAAAGTGGACCGTCAAATTGTTTACATGTGTAGGGTCGTATAAAGAGTAGGGGTTTGGAAAAGCTAAAGGAAATAATACCTTAAGGAAAAATAGAAAAATCGGTCGCGTCTACATATATCGGCCTTGCGGTATCGAGTAACTCTCTTATGCGACGTCAATTTGTTACTTTTTGGTCATAATTTCTATGACTGCTTTATACTTTGGTCTTTTTGGCAAGTGACAAAAATGAAATGTCAACTCAAAATCCTTTCACTTACTCAATTATAATTACAATGCGTGCACAACTTAAACATGACGGTTTGCGATGGCCAGCAAATGACGAGATCTGGCTTACCTGACTTAATGTGTCGCGTACTGAGAAAACTGGGTACAATGCATGTGCGTAAAGTGTCGCCCCAGATTAGCCTGTGCAGTTCGCACAGGCTAATCAGGGACGACACTTTCCGCCTAAATTGAGTTTTAGCTAAGAAGAGACTCCATTTAAACGAAAAATGTCATAAAAGCGGAAAGTTCGTCCCTGATTATCCTGTGCGGACTGCACAGGCTAATCTGGTACGACACTTTACGCACATGCATTATGCCCAGTTTTCTCAGAACACGACTCAAATGTAATGAGTCAGCATAGCGCTTTATTGCACCCTGTCATGCATATAATTATATAAAAACAATGTGCCGTGTGTGTCCTGTCATTTGATATTGAGTCTAAATGAGTGGCCTGTAACCTCTTTTGACAGTGATGGTCATTCATTATCATTCTTTTCGACCATACTTCTTTTGAAGAGACACTTTTTATGAAACGAATAACCGCGCAGGTCCACCGGAAATCACGTCGGAAATTGTGTCTCACAATACACTTAAGAGACTGTATACAATAAATTGAATCCGTATGTCACAAATATGAAATTAGTTTTGTTAAGTATCCTCAAAAAAGGTTAATACAATGCAATTATATTGTAATTTTCAGAAAAGCGTGTGCATTTCATGTAAATAAATGATAGGTAGTTTTCAGGAACAAATTCGTATATACTAAATGCTGTACAATTATTGCCTGGAACGAAGGGGTTTAGTAAATATAGGTGTTAGATAATGTCCGTGTTCTATTCGTTGTGTTGATCTTATATGCGTATGCAAACCATCTTCCATGTTTAACTCAACAAATTTATTTCATAATTGAAACGAACAATTGTGTTAAAACGTTTTTAGCTGACCCGACCTGAGCTTTTGTGATCGGCTCATGTTGGACTTTTCAGTTCGCAATTCGTCCGTCGTGCGTCATGCATTGTCAATATATTTGCCCTGTGGACGCTCAAGAAGCCATATGAGCCTCGCACTGTGAAAAGGGGGTTAAATGCATGTGTGTTAAGTGTCATCCCAGATTACCGGTCCGCACAGGCTAATCAGGGACCACAATTTCCGCCTAAACTGGATTATCGCTAAGAAGAAACTTCCTTTAAACGAAAAATACCATAAAAGCGGAAAGTGTCGTCCCTGACTGCAGACTGCACAGGCTAATCTTGGACGACACTTTAAGTAAATGCATTTAACCCCCTTTTCACAGATCAAGGCTCATATATATTGAACATTTTTTATGAAGTTGTCTCAGAACATTTGTCCCAATGATAAATCGTCCGATTTTCAAACTGGGTCCGGTGGGATAAAAAATAATTCACTTGATTCAATGAAAATATGCATATGACCACTCAAGAAGGCAAATGTTCATGAAACTTCGTCAGAACATTTGTCCAAATTGCTAAGTTAAGTTTTGGTTTCAAATAACTCTGGGTGGTTAAACAATTGAAAGCAAAAAGTCAACCTAGAAAACAGTTAAAACTGCAATTTAATAAATAAGAAAGATACTCGTTTCGGAACCTTATTTTGAGGTGCAGCTGTATCGAAAAACAATTCATTAACACAATATAACACCCCGCGGAACAGTTATTAATATTCAGATGTTAACGATTATTTTTGAAGCGTCAAAAAAATCTTGTAACCTATTATTAAAGCTTAATGATACATATCGATGGGAGAAGGATTAATTGAAATTCGTTGTTTACATTCAAGTTTACTTTCTTTGTAATAAATAACACAGCTGCGTTAAGCTGTCGTCTGCTCGTAAGAATGTGTGTACACATGTAATTACGCTCCACCGTAACACTTTCCATACAACGTAGCGAATATTGGTACAAAACAGTCAGTTCCTATGCTGAGTATATTTCATTAAATCGGTTCTGATATTTTTCGATTTCCCTATGAGCTTGGTATCGTCGTATTACATTGCACATTGCTCTGAGCTTTAATTCATCTTCTCATTTGAAATATCTGTAAATTATTCATTTCATAATTGCATTTAAGCAAATACAACATGAACTAGATGCAATCCCGATGTACATAAACACGTTTGTCTTCTTGTAACTTAAAAAAAAAAACATCAAGATTTTTTGTGTTTAGACTTTTGTCTGAAAGCGATATTAGATGTCCATATGTGCAAAAATGTTTGTTAGACGGCAAGAAATGAATGCCGATATATTCAGCCGGAATGATTTTAACCGCTGAAATACAAATATGTGCGTCATTTAGCGGTTTTATTGTTTTACAAAATGTAGGATAGGTCTCTTACTGTTTTTCATTTACATACAAACAAAGATTTTGTAATAAGAGTGTGTTTGATATATTTTCCAACGCTTTAGTATTATCATAAAGATGATACTTGCACAGTACTTGCGACGTTAAATACATGTTCTGTCTTTTCAAAGTTGTTGTTTAAGCGATAATAACTGTTAAACGCCGAACTCCGAGGAGTATGCGTTCGCTTTAAAATCATATTTCACGTGCATGCTCAAAACCGCTGTTAATTATACAGTTATGTCAGTTTGAAAGTTATTTTTTATGAGATCATTATGACGTATACTGTGTATAATTATTGTCAGCATGTTGTATAGCCTATTGAGTATTTTTGACTAGCCCACGATGATTTGATTGAACGTCTCCGTTGCAAAAATGTAAGTGCACATTATATGACCATATAAAATAAGTTAAAAAATCATTTTTTTCCAGGCGACCACAAGTTATCCTTCCCCTGACTGTTGACGCAGACAATGATACATTCAACGTGGTGCAACTCGGAAACGAAAAACAGCAGTTCATTGTGCAAGGCATTTGCGGGTTAGTTGTACTAGTTTTCAGTTTGCTTGTTACTCATATGTCTAACATTTAGCCCAAATTCATAACATTATATATTATAACGTCACTCTAGATCATGTCTTAACACAAGCGGAAATAGGACTGAATTACCGATAAATCTACTGGTCTATTTGATTTATGGCAGTGTTTGCTGGGCTAACTCTAGTCTCTTAAGAAATTTATTGATCAAGTATTACCTTCTAATTTAAAGAAAAAGTAACACAACAATTGTATGCAGCTTTTGAACAATTGTGTCGTGTTCTATGAAAACTTGGCATAATGCTTGTGCGTAAATTGTCATCCCAGATTAGCACTGTGCAGTCCGCACAGGCTAATCAGGGACGACAATTTACGCTTTTATGGAATTTTTCGTTTAAATGATGTCTCTGCTTAGCGAAAATTCAGTTTAGGCGGAAAGTGTCGTCCCGGATTAGCCTGTGCGGACTGCCCAGGCTAATCTGGGATGACACTTTACGCACATGCATTTTGCCCAGTTTTTTTCAGAACGCGACTCAATTGATTTCAATTGCATGCATAATGTCAGGAACTTATAATATTTAAATTAGTTCAACACTAGAACATTCGTCTCTACATATCCCACTAAACAATCACATTCATGTATGTTGCCAACATTCAAATAAGTATGCCAAGTTTGACAAGCCGTAATCGGGAAATAGCGATAATTAAAACATAAGTATCATAGAATTTCTCGTATTTACCAAAACAAAAACCAACACAAAACAGAAAGACAACTTCAAACAAAACAAATCGAATAAGTTGATATACCGCTAGTTTTCTACCATGCATCCCGAATGATATAAGGCCTAAACGAAATACGGGCGCATTTCTTTCACAAATAAATGAAATTACAAAAATATATTTGAGTCGCGTTTTGAGAAAACTGGGCATAATGCATGTGCGTAGGGTGTCATCCCAGATTAGCCTGTGCAGTCCGCACAGGCTAATCAGGGACGACACTTTCCGCCTAAATTGGATTTTTGTTAAGAAGAGACTTCATTTAAACGAAAAATGTCATAAAAGCGGAAAGTGTCGTCCCTGATCTGGGACAACACTTTACGCACATGCATTATGCCCAGTTTTCTCAGAACGCGACTCATTTCTATGACTGACATTGTTACAGCTATAGGATCAATTAGAGACGCGCACAGTGACAGTGAGGTTTTCACTGACATTGAATGGAGTATATACGTTGTCAATGTCAAAAGTTTATTCTTGCACTCTTACACGAACATAATAATGAATTTGACAGAGGAATGTTGATAAAAGAAATTCCCAATTCTTATATGGTAACATCAATTAAATTCGGTTTACTTTTAAAATCAGTGAAATTTATAACGAGAAAGTTAACACCGATACCGACACATTTAATAAATGTATTTTTTTGTAAAAGCACAATTTTGTTTATTTGACGTATGCAAAAATCTGCACTGACTAGTGGGGATTTCCCAACAGAATGCATGCCTTGTGCAGATGAAAGAGTTTTCTGCTGTTCAGCTAAAATTTGAATAAAACTGTTCTTTCGTTAATTATATGGTACTACTTGTTATCAACTTGTATTCTAGTGTTTGATTCATAAACATTTTATTTGTTTTGACAAAAGTAATAAGATCGTATACACTCGCTTTAAGTGTTTATAAATGTGTACCCTTTATATTAAAGGTACATTATTGACAACTAAGTACTGTTTACTTGGCACAAAAGTTAGTTTACCTTCGTATTTAGGACCTTTACATATACAAAGAATTATAATTAGGAACTCGAATAGCAATATCTTGCTTTTCTTTTGCGCTGATTTCGTGTCAAATAAAGATATATTCAGATGGGGGTGTTTTGTATTATTCGACTTCTGAAATACGATTATTCTGTTATATAGAATGATATGTGTAAATTAAACGTTTTTATTATAACGATACAACAATTACACGCCATTTTGTTATTATGTTTAATCTCAAAATACTATCAACCGTCATATAATCAATTCTATTTTTTTTAAACACACCATTATATCCGTGTCACTGTACGTCTATTTTCCCTCTATCCAGGTAAATGGAAAATGACATTAAAAGACATTAACACTAATTTCTACTTTTAATTGACTTTGTTTTAGAAAGGGCAACACGTCGTCGTGTACTTCGTGTGAAGCAGAGAACAACTTCCAATGGGTACTAGTGTATGACCCACGTGTCAACACCCAGCCCCCAGTGTCCTTCGTGCCTGTCAAGTTCCCACACTTCTGTCGCTGCTACAACTGGTCCAACAACAACAACCGCTTTCCGGGAAAATAAGTTACCTGACGAAACATGTTTATTAAGCACTTATTTTCGAACCAACGATTATATATTTCGCACAATTGTATATTCAAGCGCAAGTACTGCACAGTAAAATGTTAAGCATGCTTGGTTTGCTTTAGTCTTACTAAACATATGAGTCGCGTTCTGAGAAAACTGGACAAAATGCATGTGCGTAAAGTGTCATCCCTCATAAGAATGTGCAGTCCGCACAGGCTAATCCGGCACGACACTTTCCGCCTTAACTGGATTTTCGCTAAGAAGAGACATCATTTAAACGAAAAATTCCATAAAGGCGGAAATTGTCGTCCCTGATTAGCCTGTGCGGACTGCATAGGCTAATTTGGGATGACAATTTACCCACAAGCATTATGCCCAGTTTTCTCAGAACACGACTCATATAAAAGAACAAGCGTATTGTAAGTCACTGAGGGTCGCATCACATGTCTTTTCGATATACACAAAGAAATCGCTGACATTTGTTTGTATGAAAATCTTTTCAACGACGCCTGTTGTTTTGAGGTGATTTTCATTTTGTGTTATGTCAGAAATTTCATTGAAGCAAACATTTGATTGTAATATAACCACTCACAGTTTGACTGTCATGATAAAAAAGCTTACGTGAAACTTAAGCGTAAACTCGAGTCTACTAAGAGATTTTTTATATACCATATCGCAGCGTAGCCTGTATTTAATTTGGATGTATACATAATACTTTTGTGTTTAAAATAAACTGTACGTACGTTATGACAGGACGAAGAAGTGAATGCGGTGTAGGATTATTGTGAAGCTTGCAATGATCTAAAATAAAACAGTTATACAAACCAAACTACACGAAAACTATATTATGTACATTATACAATAGCCGATCATGAAAAATATATTTCATGACATCGTTGATGACTGAATAAATTCCAACTTCTATGACATCCTTTGTGAATGGTGTCGTGGTCTGAGAAAACTGGGCATAATGCTTGTGCGTAAAGTGTCGTCCCAGATAAGCCTGTGCAGTTCGCACAGGCTAATCCGGGACGACACTTTCCGCCTAAACTGGATTTTGGCTAAGAAAAGACATCATTTAAACAAACAATTCCATAAAAGCGGAAATTGTCGTCCCTGATTAGCCTGTGTGGACTGCACAGGCTAATCTGGGATGACAATTTACGCACAAGCATTATGCCCAGTTTTCTCAAAACACGATAGAATGATGAGTGTATGAGTAGTTGTTGTAACAACATAATTAGAAGATAATGTACATACTTATATGTAAAATTCAGAAAGTGGTATAGAATGATAACATGCATACATCCTTAAAAATGATTTTGATTATATGCATCTTTCATCGCGGTACGCCTAAATTTTAATCATACGATACATTTCATAAACAGTTCAATACATAATTTAATTATAAACATTGCTTAAAATCCATAAGATTTGAAACACAAGTGCAGACTGAAAGTTAAGTACAATTTACGACTGAATATTGTATATATTAAACGTAATATGACTACTGTATTTGCATTGTAAGTTTATTCGCTAAAATTGTGTGCATGATTTTGTTGAACCGTAGTTATATTTGAGTGTATCTTGGTGTGGTTTCACTTACCATTACATGTAGAACAATGTATTTATTTATATGGTACTTACGAATTAAAAACATACTCATTTTAATAAATTTCTTTTTTACTTTTAACAACTTGTGCGCATTGCTTATGATTGTAACCAAACAAGTAGAAAAAAGTAAATGCAAGATTTGTTCGGAACAAAGGTAGATGAAATTAAGATTTGTCAACACTGTTAGAGTATCTGAACTTTGCAATACAACTAATTTTAATCCCCGCTTGTGTTGAATTTATCGGGCTATTTCATTTTATTTTTTTGCTTACAAAAGTTACAAAGACAATAACCCCGAAACTTGACGTAATAGAAAAAATGAAAATGATATCATAATATTGTCCATGGTTCTTTTTCCCAAAGTGAAGAGAAACAACCATGTTTTTGCTATTTCGTCAGGGTCGGCTACATGTATATGATGCTACACAAATACAATCCTTTACATCAACAACGATTCAAGCGGCATGTATCATCAAGTGACTCGCATTTTTGTTTCGTTGTCAAAGCTGTTTTCAAGGGAAGTGTTGCACGTCTTTTCTATCTCATTTTTTGTTGTTGTTGTTGTGTTTAATGTTCTTAAAGTGGAATATTTAAGTCTCCATTAAATTAAATTTAAGATTCATCTTCACATAAGTCTCATTCTGTAAGAAGTTATTTCTGAGATTGTTTAGATTCTTATTTCTTTTCATTCGTAGCGTTTTGCAATGGAAATGAAATTGTTTTGTTTTTTGTCTAAATTAGATTAGTGGTACAACTCATGTGTTAAGATAAACTTTTTAAATAATGCAACCAACGCTTGTTTGTTTCAACTGACATATTTGAAACGAAATGCGAAAAATGTGTGAGTCAAAAGAATTTGTCACAACTATAAATTGTTTAATGGTTTCTAATAATGTCCAGCAATATATTGATTTAACCTTAAATTAACCAGACTGTGCATAGTGCAGATTTAGCTTTCAAATTGTATATTCTTAGTGAAAACAGAATAACGTCAAGGAACGGACTTTGCTGCATGTGAGCGTTCTGTTCTTTATAGCGTTGTCATGGATACCGTAACCGTTCCCGTCGCAATACTCACTATATTCAATATAGTTTATGCAGTAATGCACATTATAAACTTTACGTTAGGGTAATAAATATAAGCCCCGCTCTCTGAAACAGGTTTTTTATGCATGTGCGTAAAGTGTCGTCCCAGATTAGCCTGTGTAGTCCGCACAGGCTAATCAGAGACGAAGCTTTCCGCCGCGACTGGATTTTCGTCAAGAAGTGTTTTCTTTTAAACGAAAAATACAATAAATGCGGAAAGTGTCGTCCCTTATAAGCCTGTGCGGACTGCACAGGCTAATCTGGGACGACACTTTACGCACATGCATTAAACCTCGTTTTCACGTAGCGAGGATCATAATAATGTTAGCGGATATATTTTATTGTACACGTAATAGTCTTAAAAAAGTCCTAAGGTAAACGGTAAAAATGCATATCGCAGTGTGTTCGATTGGATCGCACGAATGCATTCATGAAGATGTATGCAACGTAATTTACAATGTCACCTCATCGGTAAGAAAACGTATATCTTTGGTTTGATCTGTATAGTAAACACAAAATAGATGTACATTATATGTATTTATTGTGTCAGACAAAGGTAACATGGACGATACAAAGGAAATAAATAGAATAGCAAAGATGAATTTATGATAGAACTTGGCATATGTTGCATGTACTTTCTTGCTTCATAAATCGCAATAATTGCAAAACGTATTCTGCAAGTTTTAATATGACGTTATCATGTCAGAATCATAAAAAAATGTGAAGCCTACGTTCAAGGTCTACTGACTGGGTTTGTGACGAATTTGGCACAGATGGCATACTAAACGTCAACTAATAGGATGAAGGAGGAAGCCGTTCGAAACGACGCCATACACCATGTCAGAAGTACAGCTTATTATTATTGATAGCGATTTTGAAACAGAAGCGTGATGCTTTGATCAGGTAACTAGTTTATTTCCATCGTAAACAAGTCCACGTCCATGCTATCGACTTGATTTTAGCTTGACAAATTTTAAATATGAAAATGCTACATAAGTCATGATTCAACTTAAAGAACAATTTAGCAATCAATGGATAAGCAATATCATCAAACCATGAAAAAAGCAATGAAATTAATACTGTTTATAAAAAAAACACAACCAATTATGTGATGATGAGTATGTGAACATTATGAAGAAGTAAACGATAACAACACCAAAACAAGTATACACTAGTACGAGTTAAGGTATCAGCGTCTACACAACAACTAGATACTTATTATCATTTTGTTTTTATATGAATTTGTGCTGGTCGTGGTAATGGATATTCTGATCGTAAGTATAACCGATGTCGTAGTAGAAGCTACAGCTGTAGAGGTACCCGCAAGCAGTTGCAGACGGCAAACGCTCACTGTACCCAAGCCATCTTACAGTTCACGTTGAATAGACCAATCTTCGACGTCCAGCCCATTAGAGGAAAGTAGCACGAAAAGACAGCGGGCATCACCTCCATATTCCATTAACAATACGTAATTGAACGAAGATACGTCAACGGTCACAATTAATAAGATAGATATTCCCGGTCGCAGAATCAATTCAATTTAAAATTGTAGTACGCACACATCTTGCGCGACAACATTTATTTTGCTCAGTTCCTGCGCACGCTTGGTTAAACGTTGAGAATTCTTTAATAATGCATATAATGGCGATTCAGATTTAGAGCGGAAACGAGTGCTCGTATTTAATTGTTATGACAATTGTTGACTCCGAAATTAACTTACAAAATGGTATTGAAGCGAGATTGCTCCCTATTGTCGACATAAGGATTTGAATAAAGCTATGCCACATATATTTAATTGTCAAGAACAGACATATTTTATATTTATACACATACTGATAAAAAGATGGAGTTCGTGAGAAACAGACATGAGTAAGAATTGCAACACTCGAGTATTTAATTTGAATAATCGTCTGGCATACAAAATATAAGAATTTTGCAAATCTACATCATTAATAGAGACACGCGTTTTACTATTCACTGGTACTTAATTTAAGGGGCTTATCACCTATGAACACAAAACGCACATGATAACATTCGCATGCAGAAAACTAGGGTAACTTCTGTGGAAAAAATCATGATAAAAATTTGAAGAATTGTAATTCTTAGTTATAACTAGAGCTTTGTCATAGACGTGACGTATACCCCAACATGCTGCATTGACACAGAATATTGTGCATGCGGTCTTCACAAAACAAGAGAAGCTAATTTATGGCGATTTTTAAGAATTATTATGCCGTCATCATTTATGGCCATTTTGACCTTTGAACTCTTGAATTCTTTCGCATGCCACGCCGTTCAATGACTGTGATAAAAATTAATGTACAGAGTAATTTTAAAATCTCACAATGAATGACATAGTTATGGCCCGGACAAGCTCATTTATGGCCATTTTTGACTTTTGAACTCCAAGTGTGACCTTGACCTTGGATATATCGACGTTATTCTTTCGCATGACACACCGTCCAATGATTTTGAACAAATGTACCAAGTAATTTTAAAATCTCACAATGAATGATATAGTTATGACCAGGACAAGATTATTTATGTGACCATTTTTTACCTTTGAACTCAAAGTGTGACCTTGACGTTGCAGATATCGACGTAATTCTTTTGCATGACACACCGTCCAACGATGGTGAACAAATGTGCCTAATGATTTTAAAGTCTCAAAATGAAAGACATAGTTATTGCCCGGACAAGCTCATTTATGGCCATTTTTTGACCTTTGAACTCAAAGTGTGACCTTGACCTTAAAGATATCGACGCAATTCTTTCGCATGACACACCGTCCAATGATGGTGAACAAATGTGCCAAATGATTTTTAAATCTCACAATAAACGACATAGTTATGGCCCGGACAAGCTCATTTATGACCACGTTTGACCTTTGAACTCAAAGTCAAAGGGTAACCTTGACCTTGGAGATACTTTCTTCGACGTACTTTTTTCGCATGACACACCGTTCAATGATGGTGAACATATATACCAAGTCATTTTAAAATCTAACGATATATGACATAGATATTTTCCGGACAAACTTTCGGTTTAAAACGCACTAAGTGAACCCGTGACCTAGTTTTTGACCCGACATGAACCATATTTAAACTTGACCTAGACATCATCTAGATAAAACGTCTGACCAAGTTTGGCGAAGATCGGATGAAATTTTCTGGACAGACAGACCGACCGACCGACCGAAAGACCGACAAAGTGACTCCTATATAGCCCCCATTACCATTTAGCCCCCATTACCAATGGTAATGGGGGTATAAAACTGATGGACAGAAAGCATTAAATATTATTAAAACACCGTCTATTGTTCTCTTCCTTGACCAGTTAGACATTGATTTTGTCTCAAAAATTCGTTAAATCACAAGGGCCGAAAGTAAAACGTTTGAATGAAAATAACAACATAACTATTAAAGATATCACACCATTCAAGCTTACAATTTCAAAAAAGTAACATGATTTGAAATTAACGTAGTCGATCTGCAACTATTGCATCCGAATGTGACCCATGCAAACAGGGAATTATGAAATTCAGACGAGGCTGATATGTCGTAGCAAAAGGCGATGTGTTACAAACACATTACAATAATAGCTTTCTGCAGCAATGCTTTTCAAGGACATATTATAAAAAAAACATCTGGGCATCAAACACTCTTGAACGGAACGACAACCCAGCGAACATGACCATATTTATCAGAACCGTACTTTTAATAATGCGTTAAGACACCAGTTAAAATGTACTATAATGATTTCACATTTTCTGTAATCACAGACATCGACATCAATCCATGGAATCAGGTTTCTCTCTCAGCACCGCTTTGAGGTGAATGAACTTAAACTTTAGTGTCGACTTTGTCAATGCATACTCATCTCAACATCAATTTTTGCCTCCTGCGATGTATCGATACATGTACAAGTAGACGTACTTTTGCGGATACAATAAATAATAGCTCGCTAAAACATATTGGCGCGCAATATGCATTATCAGTTCTTTATTTGAAATTGCCGTGTAGATATTATGCCTGGTATGGCATGTATAAGTCGACTCCGTAATTAACGGACTACATAATATGGTTCTATCGATTCTAACGTACAAAAACTCCGTNTTATTATGCCAAACCTTTTAGATAATAAATTGCATAGTTAAATTGTTTGGCGTTTGTCGTTGAATAACCTAGCTATATGTGTTGAGTAGGTAGCTTTCTAAATGGTAAAAACTAACAATGAGTCTGTTACTTATTCTAAACTGATGATTCAGTACAAATTGTTGGTTACATGTATCTCAAAGAAAAGCACAGACGTTCATTCATTTACACGGCACTCACACCTAAACTGTTCTGTGAAACAATCTTCATGCTAAAGTTTCGATGTTTAGTTGTCTGTTCGAAAATGTCTTGATACACCATCCAAATAACACAACTTGTTGATGTCTACAATAATGTATAAAAAAAACATCCATAGGCGTTTGTCACGCACAGATGTATGAAATGATTTAGATATCTTTCCCGCCTAAGTTTGATGGTAACATCAACTTCAATCATATAGTGTAAAGTGATGGACACTGATATCATGGGTAAAAAACAAAGCTGTGCCCCACAATAGCTTCTGTTAAACTACTAGTGTACAAGAAACTAATTGAAATTGTAAAAAAATACTTTGGTTTAAATATCTATGACTTTGTAAGCCTTATATTAAAGGTTTTTTCAAGACGCAATACCAATGGCTATAAACTATGGTGCTTTTTATCGTTTCGTAAAAGCAACTTAAACACATGTATAGCAAATATATTTGAATGAATTAATATTTTTTAAAGTTATATATGTTTTATTTATGCTAATAATGATATCACAACGTTTTCATTATTTATCTTCGTCAATTTAAAACAAATTCCATTAAAATAACTCAAAATCTGATGTCAAGAAATATCAACAACACATTCATAATTAATGCAAATATTATGCTGAAATGTGAAACAAACATTGTTGAAATATTTGAACCTTTTTGCCTGTATAGTACATTTAAATCAACACCACCGGAATAAACAGACGTCTAGGCTGATGTTTTAATTTACAATGTCACCGTGAATTAATTAGTACACACAGTGAATTGCACCATGTCGATTTTTTCCTTGTCACTTAAAATATTTACCGTATAATACAAATGATCCACAACTTTGTCAATAGTTATGCATTAAATTGTATGCTAACCTAACACACACAACACAATTTACATGTACACGACGATCATGAAGCTTATCATGCACAGCATTACATATAATAATATAATATTTACAGAAATTCTGATCATACTTTAACTATACTTACTCTGCCCTTTGCCTAATCGGCCAAGTGCTACTTATTAAAGGAGCTGGCTTAAGAATTGTATATTTTGCCTTAGCTTTCAAACATGTCTTCATTTAATTAAACGAAACATGATAATTTTGATTATCGTGACATAATATGGTAAATTTGGCACCATATAATAGCTGTCGTTGATGGATAAAACTTAAACAGAAACAAATCATCATTGGTTTTGTGGTGCATTACAAACAGCTGAAAAGAAATACATCCGCTGATTATTTACCACTTGTAACATAAATGTTTCGTTTAAGACATTATAAACAGTTTCGATTTTCTTCTTTATGTGTGTTAATGTTTTTCTTGCTGTACAGAAACACAGTGAAACTACTTTAATTAATTATTTCAGACCTCAAGCTGTCGACTTATTGATTTATGTCCCATTCTTTATGGCATACATCAAGTCTTTTTAAAATATGCATTTTGTGTTGCCCACATTGCTGTTTGAATTATTTGTAAAACATTGTCGGGCGCTTTATAAAACAGTGAAAGGGCGTTTTTCATAAGACAATTATCTGTTCAAATAAGTGCAGTTTCCATCGCAATGTTAGTTCATACTATAATGAATAACGTTTGATGCTATATTGACCTTTTTCGGACAAGCTGCATTTTATCACCGCTTTGCAAAACATAATGTCACAGTGATTATTACGCAGATGGTAAACGTGCAATTGGGTTATAAACAACGGTGTGATGAACCTACGAAAGAAAGCTGAATAATAAAGACACGGCATGAATGAGATTCGTTGATGACATTTCATTTTAATGTCATTGTAATTATGAAGATATCTGTATTTAATTGCATTGCGCTAGTAAACATGTTTATGTACTTCAGGTAAATATATGCAAGTGCGTTTGAACATGTGTAACAACATTCAGCTTAACGTCTTATTAGAATGACATAGCTTATTCATAAATATATGTACACCACATTAAAGTGATATTGGACGCATCTTACAGTATATTGTATGTTTATATGTGTCTATCGCAAGCGTTGTTTATTTTTGGTGGTGTCACTTCATATACACTTATATTTATATATGCAGCATTAACATACTAAAACAATATCCCGGAAAGAGAAAAATAATGCATTTGAATATCAACCATACTTTCGTTTTGGCAACTGACAAAAGAAATGATTCCATGCACAATGTGAATCTAAATTAAGCTTAAGTGCAGATTCGTTCATACGAGACAATTTTGTTTAACGGATCATTTAAATTTCCTGCAACGATATATATCATACGACACACGAACACTTAATCCAATCCTAATAAAAAGACAGTTCCGCTCGGCTAAGAGGACTGGGACAGTCATGTAAAATTTCGAAAATAATATATATTTTTAAAACAACTGGTAGCAAAATGAGTTGCAGATAATTGGTCAGTTACCACATTTTAACTAACTCTTTTGACCTGTTAATTCTTTTCAGCTCAATTCAACAGTGAACAATGCGTCTAATATCACTTTAAGTTTATATGAAGATAACATTTGATGAAATCGTTGTTTTTTTTTTTAATTTCGTATCATTTTTCTCTAAATATTACACCTGTTAGTGTCTCAGTGTCGTGAGTATCAAATATCTATTAAAACGATTAAGGGATAGGTTATACAAACAAACATGGTCAACCTATTAAAGATATTTAACTGTCAAGTACGCGCGAATCAAATATAACACATTTTAGTGTTCTAATAACGTCAGTATCAGAAATATATTAAAACGATTAGTGGATAGGTTATAAAGTTAGTAGAATAAACAGAAATGTCGTCCAACTGTAAAAATATAATGCAACTATCAAGTGAGCGATGCATCTCTGCAGGTTTGTCATACAATGTTTAAGATCATTAACAAACAAAGCTCTACTCAATACAACCTCTGAAGACTGACCAATTGTATAGCTGTGACAATTGGCTCTACAAAATTTAAAAAGAAGAAATAATTTCAGCATTTAAAAATGTGCAGACTACATAAAAGGTTCATTGACTTTGTTTGGACGTCTTTGATGCAGCTGACGTGCTTATAAGAGAAACTGTGTTTCTGATTCCGCCGTTAAAATGGCACTGGAACTATCTTGAATATGCTTTGTTAACATGTCTTGTCTTGACTATCTTTTGATAATAGCACTATACATAGGTTTAAAAACAACCTTGCATTGACTAATTCTGATACAATGGGTTGCTTATGATGTAAATATTACTTATATACGCGTTATATTCACTGAAAGAATACCTATACAAAAAACCTACCATATGCACTTTACTGACACTTACAATTTCATTTGAAGCAATATTCAAAGTTTAATTAAATGAGATTTGGGAATTGAAATTTCCAAGAATAAGTAACATAACATTCAAATAAACATTACCATTTGTCTTCATATAGCTTAATGTTTTAAAAGCACTTCAAACGCTTGATTGATACTATAATTATGTAAAACAGTGGATAAAGCATAGATATGAGAAAAACAATACATTTAATAGATGCATACATGCAAATCAAAGACAACATTACTGCGAGTAAAGAGAGGACACATACAATTAAATAATAATTACAATTAAATCAACAAACGAGCCAACAGCAACAAAAAAGCAAACAAGTACAAAACAACTACACATCAATATACATTATTGTATACTATGGTTGCCATTGTTTAAATATTTTAAAGTCTTTTCATGTTTTGGGTTCTATCAAATTGAATGTACGCGTAAACTGATTTGGGGATTATGTGTGAAAGACACATGCAGTTTTGAGAACGGTAATGACGCAGATAATGTTTGAATTACGTAAGAAGAGATTCCACATTTTGTTTTACCTCAGTAAGGTGTTTTTCTTTGAAAATAATTCCATCTTTCACAAATACATGCTTTCCCCCTCTATTTATGTACCGCATTTTTATAACATATTTATATGGTCCTTTTTTTCGGTTTAAAACATGCTGTTTGCGTATTTGTATTTATACAGTGCGTATATCGTTAACACAACACATAATTTAACATGTGCATATGGTTTGAAAACTATGGATTTAACATACATTGTGTAATGATGATTTATACGGTAGGACCTCGGGTCTTTCAGCAAGTAGCCAAAACTGTTATTATTAAATTACGTACACATATGTAACACAATGTTTTACGATGGGCAACATATTTAGCGATATAATAGACGCGGATGGGCTATTCTGACTCTAATGTAGTGTGTCAGTAGCGATTAATTGAATCTTTTCATGTAGACAAAATGCTGATTTTCCCTGTCAGTTGACCGCTCTTTAAAATGATGGCCATTTATTTCTGTCTCGTTTTGTCCATACTAATTTGGAAATGACTTAACATATTAAGTTGGACACTAAATGAAACGAATATATGAACAATGTAATGCGTGTGTCTGGCGAAAACTATGTTTGACAGTAAACATAGGCGTCGTGGTAAATGCAATTAAGTCCTTTCGTCAAATGAGTGAAAGTAAAGGGGACATATTCACAGATTGTTAACATGACACTTTTGCAACTGTTTGTCCCAAATTAAAAAAACATAAAAAACACTACATCATGGAGCGAAATCCCACTAATAGCATAGACTCATCGTGAGAATAAAGAGTCGTTATTAAAAATGATAATTTGCAATGGATACAATTATAACGCGTTACAAACGCGTAACGATAAAATAATTTGGAAACTTTCTGTTGTTTGAGATAAATTGTGTTACTTCAGGTGGACCACTGGTATAAAGTATAAAAACGCATTAGAACCTAGAGTTGTCCGGATGACCGAGTGGTTACGACGATATCCTTAAAAGGACAATGGTTCGAGCCCGATAGGGACACATCTTTTCTTGCAATTCTTAAAACAAATTATATTTCTGTTCTTAAAATGGAGCTCTAGAGTTCAGATGTTAAATCTAAATACTAAAGGCTTTTCTGACATTCATCAAATATATTCAGAGTCTGTGAACAAGGCTTTTAAATGTTTGGAATATGTAAACATGAACTGAGATGGCTATTGTCCGAAAAAGTGTGTACATTAACCCATTTATGCCTAGTGGACTCTCCCATCCTTCAAAATTGGATCAATTTATGTCCAAAATTAGGGATGTCTAGTATAATTATTTCTATAATTAGAATATTTCTTACAGAAATTCCTTAAAGCAAACAGCGCAGATCCTGATGAGACGCCGCATCATGCGGCGTCTCATCTGGGTCTACGCTGTTTGCCAAGGCCTTTTTTCTAGACGCTTGGCATAAATGTGTTAAATTGAGTTGTTTTCATTGAGTTTTAATGATGTTTGGTAACTGCGTGACACATCTGCATATGTGTCGTGTTCTGAGAAAACTGGGCATAATGCATATGCGTAAAGTGTCGTCCCAGATTATTCTGTGCAGTTCGCACAGGCCAATCAGGGACGACACTTTCCGCCTAAACTGGATTTTCGCTAAGAAAAGACTTCATTTAAACGAAAAATGTCATTAAAGCGGAAAGTGTCGTCCCTGATTAGCCTGTGCGGACTTCACAGGCTTATCTGGGACGACACTTTACGCACAAGCATTATGGCCAGTTTTCTCAGAACACGACACATATATTAACTATATTTGTATGGTACATAAGGTTTTATTTGTTATATACATACATTTAAACTCTCATGCGTCTTATGTTGTTGACGTATAATTCGATTTCATCAACGCAACGAAGTGATTGCTAAATGTCATGTTGTGGATCATGCATTGATTACTGAGGATAATGTTCCCGAATACTTAACAATCACTGTGAATTCTTGTAAAATGATTTACTTTAGATATAATGATAATTGATTTAAGTATAATGATCCTGCATCACTTAAATGAACAAACTCGTATCTATATAAAGATACTTTCTGGAACTTACAATTCCATTGTTTAATAAACACAGTTGAATTTAATGAGAAGAATGATGGAATAACATAACATACATTTAAACATTACGACGTATCATCCAATAATGATCCATCATTTATCTTGCNTGAGGCGTGTTCTGAGAAAACTGGGCAAAATGCTTGTGCGTAAATTGTCATCCCAGATTAGCCTGTGCAGTTCGCACAGGCTAATCAGGGACGATACTTTCCGCCTAAACTGGATTTTCGCTAAGGAAAGACTTCATTTAAACGAAAAATGTCATTAAAGCGGACAGTGTCGTCCCTGATTAGCCTGTGCGGACTGCACAGGCTAATCTGGGACGACACTTTACGCACAAGCATTATGGCCAGTTTTCTCAGAACACGACACATACATAAACTATATTTGCATGGTACATAAGGTTTTATTTGTTATATACATACATTTAAACTCTCATGCGTTTTATGTTGTTGACGTACAATTCGATTTCACCAACGCAACGAAGTGATTGCTAAATGTCATGTTGTGGATCATGCATTGATGACTGAGGATAATGTTCCCAAATACTTAACAACCACTGTTAATTCTTATAAAATGATTTACTTTAGATATAATGATAATTGATTTAAGTATAATGATCCTGCATCACTGAAATGAACCAACTCGTATCTATATAAAGATACTTTCTGGAACTTACAATTCCATTGTTTAATAAACAAAGTTGAATTTAATGAGAAGAATGATGGAATAACATAACATACATTTTAACATTACGACGTATCATCTAATAATGATCCATCATTTATCTTGCAAACTTGCATTATGTAGTGATTTATGTAAATTTCGACTTAAATAATGGTTTTCAACGACACATAACAATCATTATTGATGCACCGTAGATACATACACATATAACATTGATTAAGTGGATGCGTTTCATGCGTACAAGCGCACCAAGGTCAACGAAACCAAGAGTGCAGATACACTCAATTCAGATATAAAAACCATTCATTCGTTTTGACAAGTGTACTGCTTTATACGTATGATTGCTTAGCCTATCTGAAATGAGCCTCGCTCCGTGAAAAAAGGATATAATACATGTGCGTAAAGTGTCGTCCCAGATAAGCCTGTGCAGTCCGCACAGGCTAATCAGGGACGACACTTTCCGCGTTTATTGTATGTTCCGTTTAAAGGAAGAATGCTCTTGACGAAACTCCAGTTTAGGCGGAAAAATGTCATACCTGATTAGCCTCTGCGGACTGCACAGGCTAATCTGGGACGACACTTTACGCACATGCATTAAACCCCTTTTTCTCAGAGCGTGGCTCAAATGTATTTGATTGGTTGCATAACATCGAGCATGCACATGAAGCTGAAGTCGCGAGTATGTGTGAGAATAAAGCCAGATTGCATAATTAACATAACGAACCTTATCGTTTATTTATCAACAATTATGGCATTAAAATTGCATTATGATAACCACCAAGGTGTCGCGAACAATTTCATATTAACTATTAAGCGTTCGCGAAAAGGCTCGTGCTATTACTTGTTATTGTGAATATTTATGGGCTAAGTGTGATCATTGGAGCTTGAAACTGGTTAACCTCCCCCCCCCCCACGAATGCTTTGGCATGGGGTGTTCCAAGGCGCGGAATTCAGTTTTGTTCATGTTTGTGCGTTTGTTATGTACGCGTTTGTCTTTCTTGTGCATTTGTTTTGTGTCTCACTGTTAGATGATTTGTTCGTTGCTGTTAACGCTTGTTTAATAAGGTTTCTCTTCTGCTGGTGCAGCTGAAGTTCCACTGAATGTATATTTTTGATATTTGTGTCGTGTTCTGAGAAAACTGGGAAATGCTTGTGCGTAAATTGTCATCCCAGATTACGACAATTTTCGCTTTATGGAATTTTTCGTTTAAATGATGTAAGAGACATCTAGCGAAAATCCAGTTTAGGCGGAAAGTGCCATCCCTGATTAGCCTGTGCGGACTGCACAAGCTAATCTGGGATGACACTTTACGCACATGCATTTTGTCCAATTTTCTCAGAACGCGACACATTTATCTCAATATTATGTTATCGATTTCAAACATATTTCTGAAAGCTATTCTATTTTTATGCTTAATTACCTTAAGATGCTCAACAATAATATATTAAGTTACATTTTAGGGTGGCTTTGTCTTCGCATTATCAAAATAACGTGAATCGTATCATTATATTTATCTGGCAAAGTAAATATTCATTTTACAACTTAATTTAGCTCGACGTCTTCAACAATAACTTGCTAATGCGAATTATGACAATAATCTGTTCACGTTGACCGTAACACTCTAATATTTATGCTACCACGTAGGCCCAGAAATACTTTCGCGGTAAGTAATAAGCGCTCGAGTAAAATATTCGTATAGGCAAATAATTTTTACGATATTTATTAAGATGACTTTTTAAAGTTTGTAATAGCTCCCAAGCATTTTGCTGACAATTTTTTTTTTTTTATATTCATTGATCTAAATATAGACATTAACAAGCAAGCTTTGAAATATGTCTTTTACAACCGTATTGCGGCTTCTTCTTAAATTGCAAGATCATAATCTAAATGTTACACTGTATTGTAATATGAAGTTCACATTACTTATAAAGCATAAACTTATTATTAAACGATCTATTTAGGAATGATGCTCTCCGGAATTGCTTTATACAGAAACAAAATTTGACAGTTCGCGAAATTATGCAACATTTTTCTGTATAATATTCCAGCCGCACCGGATCCACTATTGTTGTTTTTAATACAATTAAGAAAGATAATACCGATTGAAAACTGACTTATTGCCATTAGGAATAGCAATGTGTAAATCCTCCATGATTCGGAATTAAGTTTTGCTTTCGGCGCCCATTGCCGCTTGAAAATAGTCAAAGTTGATATTTATGCTAATATGCTATTATAGTGTGCCTTACTATTGTGGTTACACTCCACTATTGTTTTTATTGAAAAAGGGAACTGAACAGATAAGGGGCTGAGTGTTAAAATACTTTAAGGATATACGAAACGGGTGTATTTCTTTCGAAGGATTTGTTTCGGAATTTTCCGAAAAGAGGATCGCCGCATACGTCATACAAGGGAGCGTTCTGATTGGCTGCGAGGAACCAAAGCGCGGGATAGTATTAAAGTGACGACACAGCGGGTACGCTAGCTTTTAAAATTGGAACTGTGGGCCGTAAACATCTAAATTTATAAACAGAAAAACATATCTTTCATTTCGGAAACTTCTAACACCATTCAACAACAAGAAGAAGGAGGACTGTAGGATGGAAATATAGGATCTGGCATGAGTTGTCATATCATACCATATTTTTTTTAACGAGTTCAGGAATTTTGTTAGTAAGCGAGCCTTTGGCCAGCTTACTAACGAATTTCCTGGACGAGTTTAATAAATATGGTATGATATGACAACGAGTGTCAGATCTTTTTTATCACATGCTTTTAAATGAGCAAATTAAATAAATATTTACGCAAACAAAATGATAAATCCCGAATGTTGTTTACATTTCGTGACGTCATTTGACGTTGCAACGTCATTTCAGCAAAATAACAAAATGCGATTGGTCAATAAACGAAAACTAAGCCAATGAAAATGCTTAAAAAGTATATTACTTATATGTAATATAAAAATATGTGTAATGGTTATATTACATTGGAAACAGGGTATGGCATGTGATAAACGTAAATAATAGTTGCTGAATCTTAATATTCGGAGACATTTGACGACTGCATCTTACATTTAAACATAAACATTCCTTAAAGCATAACTATACGTTGATAGTTATTAATTAATTAATTTATTAACATATTGCTCAAATAGTTTTAGTATAAGATTATTGTACCGACACCAAACTTAGAGTACGAAATATAATACAATATATTTATTATTTAAATTCATTAATTTCGGCTTATGTTTGTACACCGAGACAGTTGTCCCTCTCCTAGGGATATATTTATTGCGGTCCGCCTAGGTACGAATTCGCGTTACAGTATGATGCTAAAAATGTCTCTCAAGCATCTTTATTAAAGAGAATATGTAGTTGATAGTCGTTTTGGTTTCATTGTATCGTGCCACAGAAAGTTACAACTCTGGTGATCTGTTTGTATCGAACCATTGAGTAGTTAGACGGTAATTAAATTAAAATGTATTCTCTTTCATTGCTATTTAACTTGAAGTATGATGTATTTAGATTAATTCTGTTTTACCCTTAAATGTTTATGAATGGTAATGAGCAACGTATGAAACTTGGAACTTAAAACCTGGGTAAACCCCAAATTCTTTGGGTTGACCTTTCCAAGGCGTTGACCGCAGTTTCGTTCATTTGTGTATGCTTGCTTTCTTCTGTAGTACATTTATTCTTTTCCGGACTGTTTGGCAATTTGTTTCTTACCATTTATAAAGGACCGCATGGTATAATGAAGTTTCTCTCATGCCGTGCAGCTGAAGTTTCACTCTGCGTACATATCTGTTACCACTTTATTTTTAATCGAGTTATTTCGCAGTTTCGTACACATACTTATTGTATCACGATAATAATGTTAATCTATTACATGTAAATATCTATGTTCGCTAACGTTTGTGATAAGTATCTAGTTAAACAAATGACACCATTAATCTAACATGATGGTATCCCTGATACCTCATTGTTTGGGCCTGATGGCCTCCGCAGTATCTGAATAACGCGACTCGTATCATTAAAATAATCAGCTAAATAAATACCTTCATGTTAACCCATTTATGCCAAGTGGACTCTCCCATCCTTCTAAATTGGATCAATGTATTTCCAAAATTAGGGATGTCTAGTATATTTATTTCTATATTTAGAATATTTCTTACAGAAATTCCTTTAAGCAAACAGCGCAGACCTTGATGAGACGCCGCATCATGCTGGGTCTACGCTGTTTGCCAAAGCCTTTTTTCTAGACGCTAGGCATAAATGGGTTAATATTCCACTAATCACTGTATTTGTGGCCAAGGTATTCCGCTGTTTCTAACGTATTTGAATTAATTCTCGATATTTTAGCAAACCTAACCAATACAGGTTCGCGAACAAATATTCATGTTACCACTCAGTTTGTGCTCGAGGCCTTCAGCAGTTAATTGCAATCTTTGGAAAACAATGTGCACGTAGGTTTCATCTTTATTATATGGATGTAATTCATGTGTAAAATTTGGGGTTTTAAGCAATGATCAAATAAATCTACACCAATGGTCGCGTCACTGAATGAATAAATATTACAATACATACTTCATTAAATATTTTCACCAATGACCAAGATATTCGAGCGACCAAACAGCAGCATTGACTGTAATGTTTGAGCAGTATCTGTAGTATCATGTGATAATGCAAAGGAATGAGTGACATGTGACCGCTGTTGTAAGTGATGACCATCCATGCTTCGTTGGAAATGACAATGAAAATGGCTTCAGATATTAACAGTAACAATTTAACAAACGGACACACATAAAGGGTGATGCGTCTGGTTCAAGATATATTTAGTACATGAATTTAACCAGTGCGTCAACTATATGGAAATTAATATGTGTGCATAAAACTTTATATATTAAATGCAATTTAATATCATAATTGTGAGGAGAATAGTGTATATTAAACGTAAATGATGTTTTTGTAATAATCCAAAACACAAGTGTTGAGTAAATGTTATTAAATGTTATATAATTATTACGGTACGTGATTACCCGTGCCTCTGTTATTGACAACGCTCATGTTTAACTTTCTCATTTTACTGTTGACAACAATACAGAACAGAACAGAACAGAACTGTATTACGACTTGTTCATAGTACATCGTTTGTCTTAGCCATGTTATATTATACATATCCAAAGGTCGCGTGAAAAGAAAGTGAGCATACAATACGCATTAGTGTACATAACGTATTACATAATACATGACAGTGGTTGGGAACAATCGCATTGTTTAAACATTTTATTGTGACAGGGTGGCAATCGATTATCATGTTGTTTACATTTATGTAAAATAATCCAAAATGGAGAGTGGGTTATCTTACGCATATAATGTGGATGAATATGCTAATAATACTAATAAATAGTGCACATTGTTGCTAATGTCAACTATGGCAACAACAATTTACAATCAGATACGTACATTTAACATCTTTGTAAGAATATATATTAATTATTTCTACGGTCGTCTAGAGTAAATGTGGAAGATGGATAAAAAAGTAAAAACGATACGGATTATTATAATAATTATATATATAACACATATGCATAAAATGCGGTAACACAAGCAGACATTTCTATTTCACCTCATTGTTGTTGCAGGTACTGGAACTGCATTATGAGGATTATATAATAAAACAAACACACAATCAGATACACAAACAAACAACCAAACCCGCGGAACATAACATTTCAGCTGGAATTCTGAACAACATTCAATATGGATTTCCTGATTAACAGAGCTTCTTTCACAAAAACAGATAACTTACTTAGAACACCTGTATTACATGTGCTCATAAGGCGTAAGAATTTAAATACTGATGGCCGTTAATAAGATTTGATGTGTTTTTCACAATATCTCTGTATACCATGGGCAGATTAAAATAAAATGGTATTCATCTTCAATGTCGCGTGAGTTACAACAAATACACTATTTTTCGTCCCTAGCTATGCGGTAATAACTGAACCTACCCGTTTGAATTCTTAGTGGATGACTTTGACATTCGTAATCTACAGAAGAAAAATATGAGACTTTTATGTAAGATATCTATATATTCTTCATATTAAAATGATATTTTAAATTCTGTGTACAACAGTAAAACTGGACTTTCAAGTGTGTGAAACCAATATTTAACAATCTAAGCCTCTGCATTTAAACTCAGAGAGAAATACGTTTGTATTAAGATGCTGGTAATTTTCAAACATGTACGCAAATCCATATTCGTTCAGGAGAGTTTTTTTTCATTCGTGACCCAATTTGTCTCTAATACAGTCTTAAGAGCCACGTTAATACAGTTAAGCGCCATCTGTTTCCGTGACACTATTGTTGAAATGTTGATTATATTTTAAAACAAAGGACACAAGTGCTTTTAACATTTTAATAAGACAGTGACCTATATAACATGTTCGGTTCATACCGCAATCTGTTTAATTAACGTTTTGATTGTTCCGTACTTTATGTTGTGGTGTAGATGATACATTTAGTAAACACTATTTAATATAATGTGTCACAGTAACGGTTGTTATGTAGAATTCATTTGTAGAAATCGGTTTTACTATTTTACGATCGCCATGTGAGGTTTGCGCAGATGAAATTTACTGCGCATTGTCATTAGCTTAAATATATCCATTCATTTTAAAGACCTGTGCATTATTTACTTAAAACTTGTTTATGAAACATTCTAAATGAACTTGTTTTGTCTGCTAGCAGATACATGTAGTTACGTTTCTAGTTGGTTTTTAAGTTTGAAATATTATCCTGGTTTTACACTTACAATCTTATAGAACATCGTATGAAAAATAAATTTGCTTTAAATATGTTCAATGTTAGTTTGACGCTAGATACAAATCTAACACCGATAATCTTTTGATATTTACTTTAAATCAAAGCGCTGAAGGCACTGAAGTGTTCGCTATTGCATAATCTGAGACGCACTTTAGTTTTCAAAATTATGTTAAAGCTTTTTATATCGCAAGTTTAAAATGAACACAACCCATTCAAATTTATAAATAGTGTGTCTTAAAGCACAGGTCGAGATGTGTGTGCACTGTTTATCCTCATATATATGTTATAGAGATACCTTAGACAAAATAACAATAATATGTCTCTTTTTCCACAATTGGTTGCTGCACTGGCAACCATCTTTAGAATTTTGTTTCCTTGCTAAAAAAATAACAAGCATATAATCATGTACATGTTGTGTTATGTGTATCTAATACTGTATTTATTTTCTTTAAATAATTGAGCAACAATGATTTCAACATGACATACTTTTCATGCAGCATTAAGCCCCGTTTTCCCTGAAAGCAGCCAATATGTACAGATTTCAATGATAAACTGGCAAATGTCGTCGCACAAGCTATTATAAACACTAGACTGGCCAATATTGTTGAACAAGCTCTTAAACCTTATACATGCTGTCTGCTACAGTGTAAACAGGCAGTGGTTATCTTTACTAACTGCAGTTGTCATCCCTAGCGTAGCTAAGGCATAATGATTTTGGAAACTGCCTTTCTACTTTAGCGTTAGCTAACAAACACACTTATAACGCGTAGAATTGGCTAAGCCAGGAAATTTTGAACTTTGATACTGTGTCAACATTGATATAAAAGGCAGATCGATTGAACAGTATGTTGTTTCCGTGAATTTAAAAGGAAACAAAGCTGTCATTTCTGAATGTGTGACTTAACAGCTTTATATTTATCATTTACATACAGCAATTACTAAAACAAATTATTACACTTCCATAGTATTAAGATAATAAATAGACATGATGAAAAACAAGCTCATAGATAACCGAAGAAAATGCCTATTTAACGTTTCAACGACTAGTTAAAAGCCCAGTATAGTATTTATATATTGAAATGTGTAATTATTTGCCTGTGGTTCCATTTACATTTGTAGCGTAAAATCTGCAAGACCCGTAAAATATGCAAGTGCGCATGTGCAAAGCGATATCAACATCCGGCGTAAAAAGTGCAAGTTGCATATGTAAATATATCAATAAATGAACGAAAATCAATGATAATTAACATTCTTATCATTGTATAATGTCAGCCTCTTAAGCCATACTGTTGATTGCATAGATGTCACACGGATTTAACGGTGTAATGTACGTTTTAACGCTGATAAAAGGTGACATATAATGTCCGCCATTATGGTTGAGAACATCGTGAGAGGCCCTGTAATATGTGTAGACGAGAACAATACACTAATGTTAAATAAAAATGACTTTTCCAACCTTAATAATGCTAGAAACATAGTATTTATTTATTTGCTACAACAAATTAATCTATATTCTAACCCAAAGTGTGCATGAAAGCTTGTTTTAAGACTTTGATAACCTTTATAAAAAAAAAAATATATAAATGAGCTATATTGGTTTAAAAAAAAGATGAAAAGTTGGTAAATTAAGCAAAAAGAAATCTTGACCTGCATATTTTATGGCCAAACTTGCAAATTTTATAGACGAAAATGCACATTTTAACAAGATTTTTTTTTAAGTGAAACTATTTTAGTGTTACGATGGCGAAATACTTGTAAAGTTCCGCGTTATTAAAGGGATAGTAATCCGCAACTCTTAAAGAGGTAGGTTCTGTTTTTGACCGTATGTGTAAATAACGAGCCTCTCAAGATCGTTTCATAAGTGTATTTATACATACGGTCAAGAACAGAACCTACCCCTGTAACGGTTGCGGATTACTATCCCTTTAATAACGCGGAACTTTACTAGTATTCCGCCATCGTAACAATGGCGCCCAACGTGGGGCGCCAAAGTAACCCAGCCAGAAAAATCCCCGACCGCCATGGGGATCAAACCCGGGACCTCCCGGTTCCAAATCAGGCAGACACTCTACCGCGTTGCTATTAAAGCTAGCTCATATAGCAAGGCAGTTAAAGTTCTCTTTATACCAAACCCTGCTACATGAGAAAAATGGCTTCTTACCTTTGAGTGCCTGTTTATTAACAACAACATGAAAACTAAGCTATATTTGTGGTAAATATTAACCAATTAGCACCTTAAAAGGTTGACTTCTATCTTCTGTTGAACCCCCTTTCGTGTATTATTAAGAGACTTGCATATTTTACAACAAAAAATGCACATTTGGAAAAGACAATTGAATAAAAGTAATTCTAACCAAAAATTATGCAAGAAACGTTGCTTTTGAGCATTTACGTGCGTTTTTATAAAAATAACAGTATAAGTCAGATATATTAGTTGAAAAGACAGTACGAAAATGGAGCACATAAGAATAATTACTTGCATTTTTATGGCTATAAATCCACATTTGCGCAAGAGATACATGTATATTTGTACCAACAGTACGCAGAAAACATTGCTTCAAGTCTGATGCATGCTTATTTGAAAACAGTAACATTATGAGTAAGCTATATCGGTTGAACAAGAAGATAAACAGTACGAAAATGGAGCACATAAGAATAATTACTTGCATTTTTATGGCCATAAATCCGTGGTGGTGGTGGTGGTGGTGGTGGTGGTGGTGTTAGTGGTAGTGGTGGTGGTAGTGGTGGCGGTAGTGGTAGTGGTAGTGGTAGAGGCAGTGGTAGTGGTAGTGGTAGTGGTAGTGGTAGTGGTAGAGGCAGCGGCAGCGGCAGCGGCAGCGGCAGTAGCAGTAGCAGTAGCAGAAGTCAGAGTAGTAGAGGTAATTGTCATTGTTGTAGTAGATGAAGCAGTACCTGCAGGTTGCAAACACGTTCTGTACCCAGGCCATGCTCTCGTTCTCGTAAAGCATACCAATTACCCATGTGCGTAAGAAGCACAGATACAGCGGCGAACACCTGCTCTGAAATATTGAATGTATTCTGAATTATAAATGAAGCCACGTGTACCGTTAACATTGTTAAGATATCAATGCGGCCATAAAGATAACTATTCAGTTTTACATTTGAGTAGATACGCACCTTGTTACGACCAAATACATGTTTTCATACATCAGCTGAGACAACGACTTATGTATGTCAGACTTCAACTTGGCAGACGTTTTACTTTAACGTTATATTGTCATACAACATACGGACTCCCAACGAAGACGTTATACATCACATTGGGTGAAAGCGGGATAACTCAAACTTATGAACGTTGCGATTGTTACATAAGAAAGAAATGCTTTGATATTCATACGTTCGATAATTTCTATAAAAAAAAATGCTATAGATGTGTTAAATATTTGTCTCACAATAAATTATATCTTGCAAAAAGTAAACATTTAATACAAGTTAATATGATATATACATAATATAAATATATACACTGGCAAACATTTGTATTGTTGTGGGATTCGAACTTACGCCTACAACAATCGCGTTTCTTATATGAGCACATTACAAACACTACATTAACATTATCGTTGCAACGATTTGTAATGGCACAAATGTGTAAAGCAAGGGATTAAGTCATATTAATGAAAACAAACAAAAAAGGCGAAGAGAAAACAAATCACCGTGTCATCTATCGATATGCTCTGTAAACAAGAAGATTTTTAGTTGATAATTGTACTTACTTCATTTCATCGCGCAAATCATTACGATTGTGTTGCTCTGGTGTTTCTTTTTAAATTAATGATTGATGTGCAATGATATCCTTTTGTTATTGAAAATCGTTTATACCAGAAATATCCGCAGCATATTACATACATGAGTAAAATGTATGTCGTATTTTATGTATAAAAATATAAAGGCAATGGATCATATGCCTCAAACAGACAATCATACAATAATTTAACTTCTGATAATGTTTCTTGAGTTTATTTTTTTCTATACATTTCGTTACTGCAAACGTCTTTCTTTTTCTACGAAATATTTGACTGCCAAATTCCAGTGACATCATTGGCAAACACACCTTTGTTAACATTCGCTGGTTCCTTATAACATGTACCCGCCATTCGCATCGGGCTATATGCAAATGATTGATATTGCTTCGTAACGACATTTGCAAAACGTGCAGGATTGTATATGTAAGTTAAACAATGTACGGTTTATTCTATTAAAACATACTCAGTCTTTTTCTTCGTAGATCTTTCGGATAATGTTTTAGCCCGAAAGATTGTTCTAATTAAGAGCCCTAGGAGTACCAAATTTACCTGAAATAATAAAGGCAGTACCATCATAAAAAAACACTAAAATGTAATGTGTTATTTCTAAAATATAATTTTAAATTAACTGTTTTATAGAATACTTAATGATATGTATTAAAATACTAATTCTAAACGTAAACCTAGATAGAAAGCAACATAATCACACTAGTCAGAGTAAACGGAATTAAAAAGAATATCAAACGGTCGATATATAAAACCGTTTACAGACTTTGTTATTGCAAGGAAAGTAGCATGTAATGCTTTTATAATAAAAACTAGCTCTAATTCGTGTATCAAGCTTGTATTGGTGTTAATTCTTACAATGATAATGGGTGTAGCTGGGCCGACGAAGGCCCATATAAGTCCCCTTCTAAGGATTGCCAGCAGCTGCAAACAATATATGAACACAAGTATTCGATACGTCTTTTGTTTCCACTTTTCAGTAACAGTTATTTGTCTAGTTATCGTTAAGTTTAAGCCCAAACAACTTAGCGATCGTAGAAGCGTTTATTATAGCTGCCTTTTTGTTTGCCTGAGGTTGTGAATGCAAGAAAAATGATAAAAATGGCTTGCATTTTGTTGCAATGAAAAACTATTTAAAACGTAGCGATTGACTCACTATTAATAAACTAAATTCACGTTTAAAGCTGAACAAGTGATCAGTGTATTTTTGTCTATTTTTTATATATCTTATATTGGTAATATTTCTACAAAATCATTTGTGTTTATAAATTAGGTAAAAGTCTTGGTAGAAATTACAATTGTTTGTTGCCATAGCCCTACATCTTTGTGATTCCCATGGAGATACCAACACTAACAGCTGGCAAACCTGAAAGAAATACAACATGGGCATTAATATCGGTTGGTTATACCTGAACATAGATAATACTTTATATCAAATACGTTAGGTTCATATTAATTATAACAGTTAACGGTTGTTGAGCACGAACTGTTTACATCTCTCTTGCTCATTGTAGATGCAATCCCCTGTGCTTGGCTGCTGTTGTGTATGACCATCTTGAACTGGATAAGATAACCCGCTTGCGGAAATCTAGATATATCAGTATTAAACAGATAATGGTCGAGTGTTTAAGCGTGCTTGTGTTTCGCCGTCCGAGATTGTTCATTGTGTACATTTGTCATTCATTATACAATGTTAGAAGAGTTTATCACACACGATAACCTGAAGGTCGCTTCGTATCGCGTGTAACACCTCGAAGGTCAATGTCACATAAGAGGTAATTTCGCACATTATTCCTTAAGACAGCTTGTTTGGACTGTAACTTCGTGAGTAGTAATGCAATTGTTAACTATTTTATCGAATATGTTCATCCCATCGTGAAAAGTTTGTGCGTGTCCTATGTCACTAGCTAAAAATCTGGTTAATATTGTTTAGAGTTTTAAGGTAAAATAAGCAGCATTATACAGCAACTTCGTCATCAAGACTGTTATTTTACAACAAATGGTTCACCATGAGCAGATGGCTTGTCGGTTAAGGTCGTACACGGTTGTAAACATACCTCTTGCAAAGAAAAGAGTTACGATTATAAATGCGCAATTAATATCCAGCGTGAAACATTACATATTTTTCCACACAAACAAATCAATTTATAACTCCATATTATATTGTACTAAATTTTATCGACCGGCCAATATCATCATTACAAAGGTAACTGTGGCGCGTATTCGGTTTAATGTGTAAACTAACACAGTAACATGTTGTCATTATTGGTAAATAGCGCACCAAATTGTTTTACTCACTTTGCCGTAACGAACTTATGTTATAAATGTTTTACATTTAAAAAAAATCATCACTATGGTAACGTGTGCATTAACTTATCCAAAATCGATTCGCAATTGATTTCACACCCTTGCCAACAGCTGCCGTCTCATGTTTCAAATCCCTCTTTTTTTCTTGACGACGAAATGCCATGGATCTTTGCATCACTGTGCGGTTTGGTCAACCACCAATATTTTTACCGCAGTGTTTCATACATTTTCGTTTTTGAACTTTTATGATATTCAAACATAGTTCTCGTTAGAACTTTTGTTTCATTCGTTTTGGAATCTTGACAGATAGTTTAATTGCATAGTACATGCGTCTGCTCAGACGTTTAATTTGTTTTTAGTGCAATATTTTAATTGTACTTTTTATGTGCAGCCTTTTTAATGTGTTATCCACTTGTACTGGGATGTTTGCTTGTAATTAATTTTGATTTATTGAAAAATAATATTTTAAAAGCATCAATGATTAAAAAAAGTGTTTAATTTCATGCAATTGAACGTTATAATATGAAAACGATATCTATCACAACTGCGTAACATTTGCGATCATAAGTACTGCAGTCTTAACAAAACAGACGTAACGACATGTTAAGATGTTGCCAGTGGTCGCCTATTAACCCTTTTAATAAAAGGTAACGAAAATTAACTGAATATTATTGTCTGTACCGTAAATGTTGTCGGGCGTTATATATTAAACGATATTTAGATGGTTTATTATGCAGTATCCAATAGTTGTTTTCATTTGGATAATAATATGATATAGTTTTAACAATATAATCTGTTTAAACAAGGACAAGGCGTATAAGCTACAGCAAGATAAAAATCATTTTGAACAGTTAAGACGCTAGATAGCGGTGATAACTGTATATGGTATCAGGTCGTTATGTACAAGCAGTGGGAAAAAGATGACCGCACTAAATGTAATCTGCAGTTCAATTCGTGGTTTTGTGATGGTCACAAACACGAACGTATTGTCGCATGTATAATGCACATTGAAAATTGAACAGTTGATAGTATAGCATGTGGTTTGTATACGGTATACTATAAGCTCGTGATGTTATTGAGGGTAGACTTACCAAACGCATGTAATTGAACACAGTCATACTCAGAAATAAATTTAACACTGTTATGCATTTTAAGACTCTAAGGCTAACACAATTCACAAATAATCAATGGTGGATCCCTTGTTTCTTGTGTGTGCTCCGAACCGTGTCAGGTATAATTGTCCGTCAAATGTCCACAGAAATTGTAATGTAACACCGTCTGCAAGGCTTTCCGTCGTCGCATTAATCATTTTTGGTCTTTGGTACTAAATATCCTATTTCTCCTAAACGTCGTCGATTAAAACTGCATCTTGAAATAATGTTTATTTCGTATAAAGCTTACCAAACTAAATACTGAGTCATAAACACGAACGCATAAAAGTAACAAACCTTTTATTTTAACTCTTTTAACCCAGTGTTATATTCTCAAGGACGAAAATTGTGATTTGAAAGACGATGACCCGATTTGGTTGTATGTGTGTGTTTGTTTACATGTTTGCGCAAACTACGTTAAGCACGATGAAATCACAGTATTTTAACGATGATATATCCTATTTGATCAGCTTTTATTTTTGTTTAATAAACACGTATTATACAAGACTATGTAAGTTTAATGAGCATGAACAGATTTCTACCATTAAGGTCAGTGTCATACTTAAGCTTAAAAATATAGAACTATTTATGAACAAGTGTAAGACCGGGCTGATTATTTTTCCCATCAACTGAAGACATTTTATTATTTCTTGGCACACACTATTTTACTGAATGAGACAACATGTAATGCGGAGGAAGTAGACGTATGTTATCAAACGCAAAAAAATATATATGCTTTATCCTGAAATGAAACGTCATCATTATATGACCGAACTGGAAATAAGTTGTCATATATGGTTATAAAACTATATTTTTAAGTGCACAGAGAGCAAAAACCAGATTGTTACCGATTAGTCAATAGCATACATTTAAGTAAAGTGTCAGACAATGCGCCTTTTTAACAGATGCTGTGTCTTATCATTTCATTAATTCAACTTGATGCGCTTATGTATGCGCCCACCGACGTTGAAATCGACCGCGTCTGAAATCAAACTAATATAAATCTTATAATACAATAAAATAAGCTATTTTCATTCAAAGACCAACACCTTTGTCCTCAAATCCAGTTGCACTGACTAAATTCATTTTTAGCCTTTCAAATGGTCTTCTTTTCCGTAAGTAATTAACCAAACTCATGTCCAACTTTCACACATAATTCCGGGTACATGGAATTGTTGACGCTTTCTGTTTTGAAATTAGTCAGTGAATGCCTTTAATTGTTTGATTTTTTAACACGTTACTTTACAACTCAATTATAATGACAACATTGGACTTTAAAAAAGAAAACAAAGCACTTTTCTTTCTAGCGGGGCTTGAACGAGTGTGTTTTGGATCCAATGGCGAATGCATAAACCACTCGGTCATCCTTATGGTACTGTACAAGAGAATATTTTTTACTTTAAATATGTGATCCACGTGCTGTAAAAGTAATGTAACGAAAACAAACGACTCATTTCAACTTATAAAATCTTTTCTAGTTTGGTACGCTTGATAATTTTATCAATATCAAATTATAATTATTCATAAATGAATCTTTATTTTCAACATGACTATACTTCATTAGTGACATTTCGCCTCCTGATTTACAATGTTATTGTATCATGTGAATGTATGACAATAAGATGGAAAATTGTCATTTCGAAAATCTGTGAACAAGTCCCTTTAAAAGGAATGTTGACAGTATTAGTCCGAAATATGTTACCATTTTCGCACATTTATTCAACTCGAAAAACTTATATTTTGAAAACAAATGTCACGTATTTTGTGATATATGGCCCCATAACGACTCAATATCATGATAGCAAAATTGCTCACTTCAATCGGAAATTTTGACAACAACATAACAATTTATTAACGTTGAGCGGTCTTCATGTACATGCCATTCATAACGAATTATAACTACTTCTAAAACGTATTACCCGGGTCCGCATTTAGTGTCTCGTGAAAACCTTATTTTAAAATGGTTATGATCTTTGCTTGAAATTATTCTCTTACCTTTGTATGAAAATTGGATTGTATATGCATACTAGAACGGCACGAAAATCGGTGAGTAAGCTGGGAGTTTGCTGTGTCAAGTCGCAGTTACCAGCTCCACATTGCCAAGAAATGATTCAGATGAAAATAGATAAACGTGAAAGTAAGATTATCAAGAGAAATTTTGATTGCATACTAGCAATTTCATTTAAGCAAACACTTGGTGAGCGAGAGGTTGGACCGGCGTTTTAGCGGGCGGGCGTTATGCCTGTAAATAGAGGTAAACGTCTTGAATATTTGACATAATTTCTAAAATTCCTGACCTATCTTCATGGCAGTTTACAAAATTATCCTGTGAGGATCATTAACTAAACAATATGGTTCCGTTTCACTGCACAATATAGAAGCCATTAATAAGATGATAAATATGTTTAAACACTGTAAGATATTAAACTAATTGCATTCAAATGTTCACAAGGTAGTCCTCGGCAAACTTATATTGGTAGGCTTTCGTTTTATTGCACTAAATGGCCGCTTGTGCTGAATAGAATACGCGTTCACGTTTTATATATTTGACATAGTTCGATGCCAATCTTCGTGAAAATATAGACGATTGTTCATCAAAAGCACGAACGAAATATTGCAAGAAAAACACCAGTGTACTGCACTCTAACAAACACATTTTGAATTTACCCAATTCATAATTGTTAAGAAGATTTCGCACAAACAAACATTAGTAGAAATAAAAAAGGATACTGTATGTATCGAAGTTGGCAAAAAATTAAGATTTTATAATCCGTCATTGGTATGATCAAGGTAGTTGTTTTATCAAACTATTACTATCACTTGTTGATTATGAAGCTTGTGCGTGCGAATGTTAAATGTTCAAACACCCAACAACAAGATACTACATTATATTCATACGTTAGATACATAGCGGTTGGCAAGCATAGACCTTCGAACACAATTATTATTTCAATACATAGTTGCTCCTTTGGAAAGTTAAACCAAATTAATATAAATTACATGCTCGTTTCAACAGTACACTACGGAATACCGTTAGGGCCATCGTGGTTACACATTAAAATCCAAAGGGCGACAATGCAATAGTGCAATAGTCCGATGGCGACAATGCGATAGTACGATGGCTACAGTGCGACAATGCGACAGTACGATGACGACAATGCGATAATACGATGGCGACAATGCGATAGTACGATGGCGACAATGCGACAATGCGACAGTACGATGACGACAATGCGACAGTGCGACAATACGATGGCGACATTACGATTGTACGATGACGACAATGCGATAATACGATTACGAAAGTACGATAACGCGATAGTACGATTGCGACAATGCGATTGTCATATAGTACTGTCGCCATCGTATCATCGAATTGTCGCCATCGTACTATCGCGTTATCGTATTGTCGTCATCGTATTATCGCATTGTTGCCATCGTACTATCGCAGCTATGAAAACAAATAATCACTGAATAAGACTAAACTAAGCTGTAAACCATTCATGGTTTTGTAATGATCAAATAGATGACTCGTTAGTTTATTGTCACCTGATATAATGTAACAATTGAACAGTAGTTCGTGAACGTTAACATATGCCTGCGATTTAAATTGTGGTGTTCTTAAACGGCTCACTAATAAGGCATTTTAAAATTGCCAAGCATTTTAATACTGTAAGTTTGGAATTATCAACAAATAATAATGTTATATTTGTTTTGCTTTGTCCGCAGTGTTCACGCATTGAATGTACTCATGGGATGTTATCTTACACCGGTTACAAGTTTTACAATATTCGCCTAAATGCTGATAATGTTTTCGGTAGCTTTATTGTCAATATGAATTAGATAAAGTCAACTTGTTTTAACCAGTCACTATATGCAGTTATGAGCACAAACGGCGTAACTCTAATTACCTTTGCTGTGATCCCCATTGATCAAATGCTGTTGTCTAGATGACAAAACTTTGGATTTGGCAGACGCTAATTAGGCTGGTTTTTGTGTGTTTGTTGGCATATTTACGCAAATTAAGTAATAAAAGACGAACAATTAAAAAATGCCTGTATGTTTACGACGATTTGTCATATAATATCGCTTTTTATTTATTTTCAATACATACTATACAAGACTGTACTTGTCATGAGCATGTTCAGATTGCTATGAGTTTATATCAACTAAAGAGCGTTGTTATTAAAGTCATGTGTGTAGACATCAAGCATACTATTTATGAACACCAATGCCGTACGTAAATACACAACAAAATGTAAAGATGGCTCGTTCATAATTTGATTTATTTACATGGTCAATAGCATTACATGTTATAATATATAAGCTGTCTAACATTTAATGAAGATGAAATTACATGTTTATGCCAGTTACTACACCTTTAATGGAATACATGAACATAATAACGTAATTTATGTCATTTGATGAACTGATCAACGTGCGTGACTCTAAACTATGTCGTGTCCTGTTTGACTTGTCACTCTGCAGTGTGTTGGTTTAAACATACTTTTCAGTCGTGATGACCTGCAATCAAAAATAAATAATAAAACGTACAAAATCATAACACAATATGCATTGTGTAATATGAGCTATAAGATGGCAACAGAATAAGATAAAATGCGTTCTATCACCGACTTACACGGAATCGCTGGTTTAACCGTTCGACATGCCTAATTTCGTTTTTAAATCGGGAACTGGCCAATCACTTACCAGATGTGAAACTGCGTCGAACTGCATTCTGTTGCAGATTAATTCTTGGCTGGAATCAATAAATATGTGTCAATAAAGAACGTCATAAATGACTAACTAAGAATTGCGTTATATATATGTTATCAGGGTTTATTTAAGATAAAGTACTAAAACCTTTAACGGTTAGTTTAGATTAAGTCATGCTTTCTTTGAACATCAATACACAAATGCTTTTTAAATCGTTGAACGTTTTGAGCATTGCTTTAATCGCAAAGTTCGTAAAGTAAACTATATGTTAAAATTAAAAGCAATAAACTGACATTAAAATGACAGAANGTAGTTCGTGAACGTTAACATATGCCTGCGATTTAAATTGTGGTGTTCTTAAACGGCTCACTAATAAGGCATTTTAAAATTGCCAAGCATTTTAATACTGTAAGTTTGGAATTATCAACAAATAATAATGTTATATTTGTTTTGCTTTGTCCGCAGTGTTCACGCATTGAATGTACTCATGGGATGTTATCTTACACCGGTTACAAGTTTTACAATATTCGCCTAAATGCTGATAATGTTTTCGGTAGCTTTATTGTCAATATGAATTAGATAAAGTCAACTTGTTTTAACCAGTCACTATATGCAGTTATGAGCACAAACGGCGTAACTCTAATTACCTTTGCTGTGATCCCCATTGATCAAATGCTGTTGTCTAGATGACAAAACTTTGGATTTGGCAGACGCTAATTAGGCTGGTTTTTGTGTGTTTGTTGGCATATTTACGCAAATTAAGTAATAAAAGACGAACAATTAAAAAATGCCTGTATGTTTACGACGATTTGTCATATAATATCGCTTTTTATTTATTTTCAATACATACTATACAAGACTGTACTTGTCATGAGCATGTTCAGATTGCTATGAGTTTATATCAACTAAAGAGCGTTGTTATTAAAGTCATGTGTGTAGACATCAAGCATACTATTTATGAACACCAATGCCGTACGTAAATACACAACAAAATGTAAAGATGGCTCGTTCATAATTTGATTTATTTACATGGTCAATAGCATTACATGTTATAATATATAAGCTGTCTAACATTTAATGAAGATGAAATTACATGTTTATGCCAGTTACTACACCTTTAATGGAATACATGAACATAATAACGTAATTTATGTCATTTGATGAACTGATCAACGTGCGTGACTCTAAACTATGTCGTGTCCTGTTTGACTTGTCACTCTGCAGTGTGTTGGTTTAAACATACTTTTCAGTCGTGATGACCTGCAATCAAAAATAAATAATAAAACGTACAAAATCATAACACAATATGCATTGTGTAATATGAGCTATAAGATGGCAACAGAATAAGATAAAATGCGTTCTATCACCGACTTACACGGAATCGCTGGTTTAACCGTTCGACATGCCTAATTTCGTTTTTAAATCGGGAACTGGCCAATCACTTACCAGATGTGAAACTGCGTCGAACTGCATTCTGTTGCAGATTAATTCTTGGCTGGAATCAATAAATATGTGTCAATAAAGAACGTCATAAATGACTAACTAAGAATTGCGTTATATATATGTTATCAGGGTTTATTTAAGATAAAGTACTAAAACCTTTAACGGTTAGTTTAGATTAAGTCATGCTTTCTTTGAACATCAATACACAAATGCTTTTTAAATCGTTGAACGTTTTGAGCATTGCTTTAATCGCAAAGTTCGTAAAGTAAACTATATGTTAAAATTAAAAGCAATAAACTGACATTAAAATGACAGAATTGATTGATGACTGAAGATTTTCATCAGCAGGTGTGGTTACTTCTCATCGGATATGGCATGTCGTTAGCAATAGACCCATGTGTAATTAACTATATGTAAATGTCAATCAAAAGATTAAACATGTTTTTCATGGGTGTGTGTTATTGATAACAGCTAGCGAACCAACACAAACTGTTAACTCAGAAATACCATGATGGAAATAGAGCTTGTAACAAGAATGACGAAGAATGGCCACCCCCCCCCCTTGACGCCAGACGTCGATAAATGTAATAAATGGATACTTAAATGAAATTATATACATTGGGCGTGGCCAGTTTCGAACATATCGGCATGGTTTAAAACAACTGTGTATATGACCACTACATACATTAAAATACAGTGTATTCATTGGTTGAAGAGAAAACATTTTTTTTTAAAGTTATTTTGATATATAAGTCTTTATAAATAATAATAAATCGGGTTGTGGAAAGGTTTGATACTAGGGGTAATGAGATGTTACATACCGAATATAAAAAAATGAGGTATAGCGTTTTAACATACAAAAATGGTTTATTCATTGTGCTATACAACCCGGTATATCGATTTTCTGCTACATATGCACTTTGTATTGAGCATCCAAATACGAAAAACCGTATTCGCAATTAGCGCTTTCGGTTTCCTATCATACTTAGGGCCGGACTACTTCCTTGTGTTAAAACAAGCACTCTGTCGGCTCCGGTCGTTTTGCTACATCGATATTAACTTGACATGAAACAGTTGAAAACTTGTTGTGTTGAAAAAAATATTACAACGTGTATCAATCTCGTTCAACTTAGCTGCAACTCTCGTGCGATACGACTTTACTCAACAAACTTGACTGAACTTTCAGAACAAGTACAACCAAAATGCTCTTTCTACATTATCATTTTAACCCCAAGGGTGCCTAACGTTTATCCCAGCATCATAGTTAAACAATTGTATACAGGAGTAAATTGCTTCTGCATTCAAAATAAAACACCTGCGGTTATTGTGATTTGAAAAAAGTAATTCTTCTAGAAGTGAACATTAATAAACACGATACTTTAGACGTTATCAACGGAGCATACGTTTTGTATGTGCTAACATAAGATGATATATTCACAAATAGAGCCATGCCTGCAGTTTCGAATGTTGTACCTTGGCAA
>VMBQ01003548.1:39844-100000 GCA_007657795.1 Dreissena rostriformis | reverse complement strand
ACCCTTAAATTCGGTATCAAAGCTGACAACATACTTAAACGAAATATATCTACGGCAACGGGTTGCTCTATTGTATTTTCATGTATGATATAAAGAAGGAAAATGTGAAATACATGAGCATCTAGTTTAAATACTATTAAAGTATGCCTTAGTTATCGATGTAAATGTAGTAGACAATCTAAGGACCGCTATATCGTGTAATGTTAACTTGGAAAAAGGTCAAATCAAGAACATAACTTGGAAAATATATCAAGTCATTTTAACATCGATTGGATAACACATTTTCACATTAAATGAATGTGCACCAATATCAATGCAATGCCAACTATGCTCGAACCATTTGAGTCGCGTCATGCAAAATGGGTCGTATGCCATATTCAGCCAATTGAACAGGTGTTCAGGGACAAACGCCATCATGCAGCCTCAGGCGCGGAAGGACTACATTAATTTCGAAATACACACGTGGTCTTGTTAGCGGACAGGGTAGCTCCTGACAAGACTGTGCGAATACTAGATTGGCCGAAGAAGGCATTAAGCCCAGTTTTACCAGAACGAGGCTGATTTTATGTATTCACCTTAATGCAAAGGCACAGAGAGAATGGCAGTGTTACAATGATGATCAACAGGGAGAGGAACCACAGGACGTAACCACAGCAACCGAGACTGCCGCTGTCGTCGCTGTTTCTGTGTCCTGAAACACGGGAACCAGTTACATAATACACAATACTATACAGATAATTTATTGACATTTGGGAAACAAATCGACTGTTCCCAAAAAAACAAAAAGTTATCTGTTTTATTACCTATTTCTTAATATAAAACCTTTTAGACTAATAATAAATATACCAATTACGTATGCACCCGAGCCTTGCTTTTGACAGTTACCTCAATGTTACTTTGCGCAACGTTCTGCACAGTTTGATTATTGACCAGGGCAGTATAAGAAATACAAATCTTGAACCATCACGAAATATCGCCCACTTGTTTAAACAAAGTGTTAAACAATATAAAATGTGAGATAAACATTTATATAATGCAATAGGTAATAAATAACAATGTGTTCTGCTAGCACACGGGTAAGGGTGGCTATTAACTTATTACCAAGGAACAGTAGTATGGAAACAAATACATATTGGACTGTAGAAATAGCCAACTCAAAAATATGGTTTAGCGCTCAACACCTTTAAATTCGGTATCAATGTAGTTTTTTGAGTAACACATACAATTATATGATTTTACTTGAGCAGTACAATTTTTTGAGTTGAGTCATGTGTTTTTAAGCGTGATCAAGCTAAATGCTGTTCTTGAAATAAGATATTCTTAAAATGCACTGATATTTTGGACCCAGAAAAGAACACTGCGCATGCGCATACTTAACAAATATTATATGCATAGCTAAGAGGCTGTTGCTTTATTATATTCATACAGCAGTTCTTAGAGAGACAGCAATCAGTGATAGATGTTCCGTTCGCTTGACTATTCGACCTAATAATCCCGCGCACGCACAGAAGCATTGTTTCAGCTGTAAATGAGACTCGTTTTGCGAATATAGGTCGTATGCCATATGCGACCAAGGTAGCTCCAGACCGGCCGGAGCATTCGCGCTACTCTGTCCTCTTATGAGACCACATAACCTTGCGTGACGTTATAGCGGAAAGAGTAGCTCTTGGTCAGTCTGTGCGATTTCGCAGGCTGGTCCGGAGCTACGCTGGCCGCATATGTCATTAGACCCATTTCAGGATGACGCGGCTCCAATGATTTTCATTCGTATTAGGAAGTGCTCCTTTGCTGGTCCTGGGGTACAAACTTGAAATTGTAAGCATATTAATAGCCGTCGTTGAACTGCACACATTTTCACTTATTACAGTGCTGGGCTTTGGGTTAGGTTCATTAATAATCACATGTTTCTAGTGAACTTTGCAGAACTAGGTACAATAACTGGTCCGACATTCTTTATTACGAAATAAACTAAATGCAGCGCAGTATCTTAATTTTGTTTTCAAAACGATAAATAAGATTTTTCCACAAGACATTCTTTTGTGCTAAGACAACAGTCTCTAAGACAACAGTCTCTAAGACAACAGAACCTACTGAACGATATTGACCTAATAAAATGCACTAAACTTCAAGCAGAATTGTGTATACGGCAATACATCGTTGTTGCTTACATCTACAAGAATGCGGTGAAATGTTCAGAAACATTTCCTGATTATACACGAAACGGACATAATTCAATCCATTTATTATGCTGTCAGTTCACAGACCTATGTTTCCCATGGCAACCATTATATGTTGTGTCTCGCATTAATGCGGTTTACACAATTCTGGCGCCATTTAACTGGTTTGAACTCTTGATGATATCATCTGACCGTTCCAATGACGGAACCTCGGTTTCATTCAGTGTGTTTTGTGTACTTTTTATGTGTTTGGTTTTCGTTGTGATGTTTTGCTGTGTTTTTGTTTCTAATAGGCTACTCGGAATTAATAAGGGACACCGGGCTGCTTATTAGCTGGAAATTTGTTTTTTATTACCAGGGATGCAATAGGTAACACAAAACATTAATCGCTTAACCTATAATTGTTACCGGTTTTTAACCGGTTAACTGAACAACCTAAACATAAAGTAGACTTAAAAAAACGAAAGTAATTTAAGAGCGCTTTCGTTGCTTACAAAATAAGCCATAAGAATATCTTGATACAATGTAAAGTACAATTAATTTTAATATATGTGTAAATGTTTGTTTCATATTCATATTTATTAATTCTGCCTAAAACCATATGGATAAGATTATGAACCATTATACTGCATTAGGGTGATCGGGGCTATTACAGTGAAAATCAATATTGAAGATTATGATAAGACTTCATATTGCCAAACGAATCGAAGTGCCTTTGACTGGTAACGCTTTTTTTCTTCAATAAACAGAAGCCACATCCAATAGCACGCGATTGACTGGATCGTATATTACTTTTGACCGTGTAAAAAACACAAATTGTTTTTATTAACGCATACACACACATTATACATGCCTATTAAGTTTATATTGATACATAGGTCGATTGATTTAAATACAGTTAAGAAATCTCAGAAAGTGTTATATTTCGGTTTGAATACACGCTGTTATTGTTTATTTGGCAATCAATGATTTACATGTTGAATAATTTGTTTAAACTTTATTTTTTTGTATAGTCTTAAGTAATGAATAAGGCACGGTATGAATTAAAGCGGCATGTATAGGCGGGTTATAAGTGAATCAGCTCCGGGAATTATTCGCCTTCAATTACCACACAACTGTATTTATATCAGACGTTTAAATAGGTTTATGTCAGTTTAGCCAGACGTAAGGGTAAGTGTGTAAAAAGATGATAATTAAGTTAGTGATGGACTTGAAGACTTAAACAAAATAACCAAAAACACTCAAAATACATAGCTTGTAATTGTAAACATCGTCGGAAAGTTTTCGTCTAGATTACACTGATGAAAGGTCAATAAAATGTTCCATGTTTACACCATAACTGATCTACGACAATGTTTGTCATACCGAGGAATAATAAAATCACAGATTATAGATACGGAGAGAAACTTGCTTACAAATAATTGACATTTATGTAAGTCAAGTGACATAAATTATATATAATTATGTCCCATATATACATACAACACACACAATACAAATAAATAAGGGTCAGAACTGGTTTCACCATCTTGATCCTCGAGAGGATCAAAAGCAGTCTGTATTCAACAAGTATCGGTTAGCAAAATTCATACAAACCAGTGATTAGTTAATTGCGCGCGTAAACGTACATTATCACAATATTATGCAAATAAAAATGTAAAAAAAATAATCAAAGGAAACACACAGCAATACAAAATGTGAAACTTTTTTAATGCTTGGTCATGAATTAATGTAATGTCTTTAAATACATGCAGCACTTCTGCAATCCGAGCCAAGCTTGACATATGTCCCGATTAAAACTGAAAGGTCACTTTTATAGTAAAAATGGACAAACAGTTTTTTTTTAATTACAATACAATATAATTAAACTGGTTTATATCAATATGATATCGCTTGACTGAAATCATATGTATTTCGTTATGTTATTCTATGATTCCAAACATTTGAGACACTTGATCNCGTTGCCCTCTGACATCTCTAGGGCCTGGAAATGGTGCCCTTGTGTTGCCATATCCAATACGTTCTAAGTTGTCCTTCGTTGAACGTCAATGGGAAGATACGAACATGCACGGAAGCCTTGATTTAGTCAGTATCATACAGCGATGAGTCCACAGAAGACGTGATTTAGTCAGTATCAAGCAACGGCGAGTCCTCCGTCCAATTTATACGCAACTCCCTTGTCAAAATATTTCCTCTCAAATTGTGGTACTGGAAACAAAATTTGTAAAGATGCATATACAAACTTGAATGAATTGTATACTGCTTCCTGTTTAGTTAAATGTAAATGTATTGCTTTTATGTGTGTACACATGTAAAAAGCAGCATAACATATTGAAATTATTAGCATGCATAGTACGATGGTTGCACAATGCAAAAGGGTTGAGTGACATGTTAAAAACAACATCAGAAGACAACCCTTCACACATTTCCGTACTAAGTGGAGACAAGATAATATACATAAGACAAGAGTATTGTTGTATGTATATATTATTTTTAATCAATTTCAATATATACACTTAATGTTCTGTCCCTCTGTAGAACTGTATTACCGGGTAAACAACATTATCTAACGATGTAACTGACAGTTGATTGATAACATCTGACAAGCAAATTATGATAACTCATTAACAGAGCAGCAGCTGGTTAACATACTTGCAGACAATGTTTGGACTAAAATGATGCATTTGAGCCTCGCTATGTGAAAAGGGGGTTCAATGCATTTGCGTAAAGTATCGTCCCAGATTAGCCTGTGTTGTCCGCTCTTTTTTAATCTAGACATGTTACTTGAGTGCCGAAACAGGTTTTATTACGCCAAAATTAAAATGTCATCATACATCGCCAAGACAATTAGGGTAGTTAGGTCGACTTACTTTGGTAAGTTTCTTACCACTCGTTAGTTTAATAAGAACATACATGCATTTTCCCAATCTGTATTTTTTAGTTTTTTAATTTGTGTATTTTAAGTTAATTTCGCGAACATGATCGAGTGTAGCAATAATTAACACAAACTTAAGGTGATAATTTAGTGAATACGACCGAATGTAGCAATAATTAACGCAAACTTAAGGTAATTATTTAGTGAATATGACCGAATGTAGCAATAATTAACGCAAACTTAAGGTGATAATTTAGTGAATACGACCGAATGTAGCAATAATTAACGCAAACTTAAGGTGATTATTTAGTGAATATGACCGAATGTAGCAATAATTAACGCAAACTTAAGGTGATTATTTAGTGAATACGACCGAATGTAGCAATAATTAACGCAAACTTAAAGTGATTATTTAGTGAATATGACCGAGTTCAGAAAAATGATCGAAAACTCAATCTGGAATACGAAAGTTAAAAGGTTACGATTGGCAAAAAGATAATCGGTTGGGTTAGTGGAAACAAAAACTGTTTTGAACTGAGAATTTATGCCAGGCACCAGAATTAACAGTTTTACAGATGCGCATGTTTTGNTAAATGCAATTTTAAGGTGATTATTTAGTGAATATGACCGAATGTATTAATAATTAACGCAACGTTAAGGTGATTATTTAGTGAATATGACCGAATGTAGCAATAATTTACGCAAACTTAAGGTGATTATTTAGTAAATATGACCGAATGTAGCAATAATTCACGCAAACTTAAGGTGATTATTTAGTGAATATGACCGAATGTAGCAATAATTAACTCAAACTCAAGGCGATTATTTAGTAAATATGACCGAATGTAGCAATAATTAACGCAAACTTAAGGTGATTATTTAGTGAATATGACCGAATGTAGCAATAATTAACGCAAACTTAAGGTGATTATTTAGAGAATATGACCGAATGTAGCAATAATTTACACAAAATTAATTGTTAGTTTAGTGAATATGACCGAATTTATAAATATTAAACGCAATTTTAAGGTGATTATTTAGTGAAAATGACCGAATGTAACAATAATTAACGCAACGTTAAGGTGATTATTTAGTGAATATGGCCGAATGTAGCAATAATTAACGCAAACTTAAGGTCACATTGAGTGAATATGACCGAATGTAGCAATAATTAACTCAAACTCAAGATGATTATTTAGTGAATATGAACGAATGTAGCAATAATTTACACAAACTTAAGGTGATTATGTAGTGAATATGACCGAATTCAGAAAAATGATCGAAAACTCAATCTGGAATACGAAAGTTAAAAGGTTACGATTGGCAAAAAAAATAATCGGTCGGGTTAGTGGAAACAAAAACTGTTTTGAACTTAGAATTTATGCCATGCACCAGAATTAACAGTTTTACAGATGCGCATGTTTTGTTCAGCCTCAAATGAACACTATCTTACACAGTTTTATTCAATCTTTTCGCAAATCTACAACTGTTCTTATAACCACTTTTTACTTAGGTATAACAGTTGAGTGTGTAAATATACGTAATGTTTTTTTGAATGTGTATGGTGTTTTAATGGGTTCATAAAATGAACAAGTTTCGGTTAAATACACGCAATTGAATATTTCTTCTGTATATACTGTATGAATGAATTATTATCTTACCGTTTGGTTAATTTGGCATTCAACTAGTTTAGACTTATTTATTTTAGATTGCATCAAAAGCCCATGGCTTATTAAAATACTCTCGAGTCTGTTTAATGGGTACAACCAATACACGGGGTCTTATGCGAAGATTTTGAAAACGCTCACAGAGCAGGGATTTATTCCGTGACCTCCTGGTCGCTAGGCGCCTTCCATTAGATGGTGCAACATTAATAAAGGTCTACTTATTATTGGTAAGATTCATAGTCTGAGTTCACCTTATTACACAATGCTGAAGAGTATATCGATATGCAAGAGCCTCACTTTATACGCCTTATATTTATCAAATGTTGATTTTGAGACTAAAGTCAATTAAGTCGCAAAGTCGCAATGCCCGACTGTATTTTCTACATAATTAGAAATAATTTAATTTATTTTTATTAAGAATCGAACAATCGTTAAACAGATCAAAATACTATAGTTTATACACGTAGTTACAGTATTAAACAAAATTGTCATGCGCTTACGTGTTGCACGATTACTCCTCAGTCTTCATTTATCACGATGATAGTATACTGTATTTAATGAGTAAAATTCCAGAGTTCCAATCACACTTATGTTCCCACCGACGTTATTATTTTGTCAGTATTTTACAAAATTACAATGCACATATGTGACTGTCTACTATCCCTCAGTCGTCATAAATCACAATGATAGGGTATTTGCCGAGTATAATTCCACAGTCCCTATCACACTTATGTTCTTACGGACCTGCCACCAACATCTCAATTATAAATAATATCCTCTAATATCGTCCTATGTTTACTTCCCCGTTATAGAAGGCATGCACCAGCAGCCGATTCGATGATATATCTGTACTGTACAGCCTGTAAAGACCAGAAAATCTATTGCCATAGTAACAGAGAATATCCCCGAAAAATCCGATGATCGGTTTTGATGAACGCTATTGCATCTAATGAGGGACTGTGCCTCGATGTAAACGGACTTAGTAAACTCCAATTTTAGTTTGTGCAATGTTGTTCACTTTAATATTGTTTCATTAACTTTGTAATTTACAGACACTGATCTGTTTTGATGAACGCTATTGCATCTAATGACGGACTATGCCTCGATATAAACGGCATGAGTTAACTCCCAGTTTAATGTTTGTAATGTTGTTCTCTATAATATTGTTTCATTACTTATGTATTAATGTGTGTAATATAAAGATCATCTATCGAATATAAATTGTTTTAACATATACATGTGTGCGACAATATGACTAGGACTACTTAACCTGTTCCATATTTTGAAAGCATTTCTTGCTCTCACTGAATTGCGTTTAATAATGTAAACATGTACTAAATTGTATTTTACAAAATAAAAACTTGCTTGATTATTACATCCGATCTTCTACCTTTCAGATTGCATGTGATATTCAACATTCTACATTGCAAACACAATATTGTCAGAATGTCTATACGTGATGGATGGGGGACCATGCGACACACTAAATATAATATTTTGAAAGCATTTATCAGTGTCTTGCGTTTAAAAATGTATACATGTACTTAATTGTATTTGATAAAATAACAATATGCTTGATTATAACATCCAATTATTGATTATTGGCAATTCAAAGCTATTGAGCTGCCAATTAGCGAAATGAGTACGGACAAAACCCTGTCTGTATAGAACTTAAAAAAGAGCACACTACACAACGTACTAGGCAATACCATTTTATAACCATACTCGAGCCAGGAAATAATTGTTTACATGCGATATCTCTTGTATTATCTTGTTGGTTAATACGGCTGTTGGCAGGATGCATTGTGGGTATGTAGTGGTGCACGTGCCAGAGTAAACAAACATCTGATCCCATGTGCATGCTATTAACCCGGGAATGTTAAGCAGTGGCTTATTATGCTAGCTTCTCTACTAGTAGTCTATGAACATGTTTTTCTAATTGCTTGTTTGACAGTACAGAGTTAATAACTAGTTCAGGGTGTTGTTAAATGTATCTAGTTCTTATACTCTTGAAAATTGAAATGTCATGAATGTAAATGCCGTGCAATTAATAAATAAATTATGCCTGCACCGTATTTTACAAGTTTGCATGTATTATTTTCTATGGCACTTGCAAATCTTATATCTTTAAAGTAATACCTAAATCGATTGTACAAAACTATTATGCTTTGTGATATTTCATAAATTAGTGTCCGATTTAAAAAAAATCATTTCATTAACCGAAATTTAAGAACAGATTATGATAGGAATTTATATAACAGTGTCTTAACCGAAGCAATAAGGTTTCGAATCATAAATTTGTCGTAGTGGATATGGTGTCCGCCTAGCGACCGGGAGGTCACGGGTTAGATCCCCCATGTGGTAGCATTCTTTAGATCCCCCAAACACCAAGTACTGGTTCTAGTACCAGCGAACGAACTCGAGAGCGTTTAAATAAGCCTTTGTCTTTCGATGCAATCGAGCTAAAATAAATAGGTTTAAACTAATTGAATTGACAAATAAAATCCAGTGCTTTTCACAGATAGCGGTTTAGTTTGTTAAACATATTTATTTAAGCTTGATTGCATTTAAAGTACTTACTACTTATTTGAAACGCTCTCGAGTCCGTTTCCTGTGAATAGAACTAGAGATCTAAAGAACGCTCCCAGATAGCAACAAACGCAATATTTGAGAGTTTCTGAATTTAATTTCGAGGATCAAGATTGGATCAAAAATAAAAATATAGAAAAAAAATGTCGGTGAGATAAATCCTTTTGTCACCAATTGTGAAACAATATTTTTTAATTAAATGTAAAATACGAACTAGCTTAAATTTAGTGATATGTATAGAATAAATAAATTATGCTGGTGAGNATGATAAATATTATGTTTGATTAATTCAACAAGAATTATTCCACCATATTGACCAATGTATTGAGCATGAGCGAGATGATTCCCGATACTGTTAATAATCGAATCAAATAGCAATGCCCGACAAACCACTAAACAGGTTTGTCCGAAGAACGCGCGAATAAATATTTAAAATATGTACAGATACTTCGCGTGTGGCCGGTTGACTAACATGTTTTAATTTATACTTCCATTCTTCTTTTTTTGTATCTATAGATATATGATCAGCAGTATGTAATCATGTAAAAATAACCGCGAAAACTACGCGTAAATATCCCGTTCTGCGTGAAATGCAGCTAAGAACTGCACAGAAAAAGACATATGATATCTATGATTTCATTCTTTAAACTCTGTATCTTTCACCAACTCCAACCACAATCAACGCCGTATATTTTTTTTAAAGATATTTCTTGTTCTAATTGCTTGTTTGACGGTACAGAGTTAATAACTAGTTCAGGGTGTTGTTAAAGGTATCTAGTTCTTACACTCTTGAAAATTGAAATGTCATGAATGTAAATGCCGTGCAATTAATTAATAAATTATGACTGCACCGTATTTTACAAGTGTGCATGTATTGTTTTCTATGGCACTTGCATATCTTTTATCTTTAAAGTAATACCTAAATGGAATGTACAAAACTATTATGCTTTGTGATATTTAATAAATTAGTGCGCGATTTAAAAAAAATAAATCATTTCATTAACCGAAATTCAAGAACAGATTATATTAGGAATTTATATAACAGTGTCTTAACCGAAGCAATAAGGTTTCGATTCATAAATGTGATCTGCTCATTTGATTAAATTGACACCGTGTCGTAGTGGATATGGTGTCCGCCTAGCGACCGGGAGGTCACGGGTTAGATCCCCTATGTGGAAACCCTCTCGAGTCCGTTTCCTGTGCATTGAACTAGAGATCTAAAGAACGCTCCCAGATAGCAACAAACGCAATATTTGAGAGTTTGAATTTAATGTCGAGGATCAAGATTGGATCAAAAATAAAAATATAGAAAAAAAAGTCAGTGAGATAAACCCTTTTGTCACCAACTGTGATACAATATTTTGTAATTAAATGTAAAATACGAACTAGCTTAAAATTAGTGATATGTATAGAATAATAAATTATTCTGGTGAGATGCTCGTTTTGTTATATAAATTGTATTTATCATGGGCCCGTATCGATCACTCAATTCCTAGACTTATGTATAACAAATAAAAATCGTCAATTTTCCATCATTTTATTTAAACGAATCATGCTTGGCTCGTGTTTGTTCTTTCGTTTTTTTGTTGTTGTTTTTTGTTGTTGTCTTAAACGTTAAGTATCTCTTGGTTATGTTCATGTTTCCACTAAATAAGAAAAGAACCACGAATATGTTGTCTAAAGAAGCCATTCATTAAACATTATTTCCATAATAAACAAACAATTAATAACGTACAAATCTTATTTTATCAGGTTTTGGTAATTCAAGCATGTAGTGCCTTTTTAAATCACGTAGGTGTTTGATGTGTAGATTTATGTGTGAGAAGTCAGTATTATATCAACGAAATATTCTTTAATCCACACACACGTACCAAGATTTATTTAAGTGTCGAAAAAGACGACTGTCGATATCACTATTGGTTTTTCGCTGTCAATCACGCCTGTGGCTAATATGAAATTAGGACTGATTTTTGGGACACATTTCGTTTTTAATCCTTTAAATGGACATAATCTATCTTAAGCATTGGTTTATAGGCTTTCCGATTATGTAAGATTGAACCATGTTTTTTTTTTGTATATGAATATAATTTTACGCGAGTTCTGTACTTTTTATTTCAGCATGAATCCCCTGGAAAATGTTAATTGTGCATGGCAGTAACAGTCCCCAAGCAAGCAGCGATTCATGATGCAATCGAACTAATACGAGGGAAAACAGATAACGTACAAGTCAGAAATTTGCGACCATTTTTTGGAACATAAACTACCATATATTATTGTTATCGTCTGCCCCAGCAACGTTAACAAACATGATAGTATTTAATAACGTTATGATTAAGACAAAACAGCCACACTAACATATGTACAGCCAATAAATTGGCAGTTGTATGTTTACCAACATACACGTTTGTTGTTAGGGGTTGTAACCTACAACCTTGTCGATCGTTAACTCATTTGTTTACATGCACAATTATTTTTCTCTGTAAAAAAATCCCTTGCTTTTGGTAACGTTTTTCATATGTTCTGTATTAATTGTGAACAAATGTTCACGAAATTAGATATTTCTATTGCTAGCATTAGGTTCAGATTTAATTGAGAAATTATTAAAAACGTTACCTAAATAAAGGGAGTGTGTACATTTATGTGACACACATGGATAAGAATAGATCACTTGGTACAGGCACATTGACACTCGTATTAATGATAAAGTAAACTTGAAATTGATTTAGGAAATATAAATTACCGAACTGTTTGTGATAACCTGCAAACGAGGAATTTCTTCCATGAATTTATCAGACAATTTGAACAGGACAGTGATCGCATCGGCTAATAAGGGATATAACATCGGATTTACGCATCATTTATAAGACAAGATATTTAGCATGCATCCAGCGTACACCTTTGTTATCAAAATAGTTTATTCACGAGTTTTAAACTGCACCTAAGCACACATTCTCCCATTTGATCATTATTTTAATTAAGTAATAAAGGCTATATTAATGTTAAGTAAACATTGTCATATAGATTTGCGGGACATTTTAACTTTTAACTGCATGTTAATTATTTTAAATGTTGGTGTTCTCGCTTGAAATACAAACATATGACGGAGCATAAAAGTAAATGGGACAGTTGTAGTTTCTTATTTAGATCGTACTCTACAAGTGAACGACCCACTTTCCGAATTATTTTTTAAATAAATACACGTCAAACAATCGTTTCTAATGGCAATCTTACTGACAAATAAAAAAACGCATTGAAATCGTTCTTTCACTTTATATGGCTGGGGATGTCTCTGAATTTAATTGAGTTAGTATACTTTGTTCGTACCAAGCACGGGTTATATAGATATATAGCTTTCGCAACGAGCTCTATCGGACATTAGCATCATACGCATTATTAAATGCATTTCTGGCAAACAAAATGAAGAGAACACAATGTCATTTTCTTCCATAAGAACTGATTACTTTTAAAAATACATAGAATAATTTTGTTGGCCTGTCATTTTAAAATAAAATAATTAATGGTTCATTATCTCCTAATTTAATATGATACTTAAGTACTTTTATGATACATGTTTAGCAAACAAAGTTTAAAGTGTCGCTTTCTTATAAAGGACAGTGTTCAATATTTTTTCTTTGTTTGGAATATTTCAGAAACAACATGATACATGTATAATATAGTGTTCTTTTATTAATAAACTGTCGTTGTTTGAAAAGAAACAGAAAACTCAGAAAATTGTCATACATATTTATAAATCACAAATGTTTTGGGTGGCTCCTTCTGGGATAATAATTTGACTATTTGCTGATATTCGCCACGCTCTCTGCGATGTTTGCCTCGTCACTGACCCCAGAGGCCATCTGCTCGAGGGCGGCTGCGTTATTCTGGAGGTTCCGTAGGAGCTGCATCAGCACGCCACGACCAACATCTGACGTGCGGAAATGGAACATTAATACTAATTTGCATCCGCACTCGTGCGTGCTTATTTTTTATTTTTATTTTTGATTTTCACAATTCCTAGGTGTTTATAAACATGGTTAGTCAAGAGTTTTTACTGCATACAATAAGCAGCAAAACAACAAAATATTACGGTTACAGTAGATATAACGCTGATGTTAAAGAGAGCTCAGACCTTTCAAACGCTTTACAGATACAATTTGCTTTGAACACCACATGGCTTAACCCTTGTCACAATACACCTTGGTCATGGAAATGAACATATATATCAGGCAAAGTTCGATATTTCAAACATTCTTCGTGTTCATTTTATTCACAAAATATATATGATTTTAAGTATGAACGACAAAATGGTCGAACGGACAGACAAGTTAAACTTACGCTGCTGTGTCGAAGTTTGGTAATAATATCCGCTGTATTCACAGAGGCATCTGCACTGACCATGATTGTTCCTGTGAGGGGGATACCGTGTTATTTGCAATTTTCAGTGCTTGGATAAGCATTCGTTAAAAATGCAATTTCTTAAAAATGATGATACCAGTAATATATTTAAATTTGCTCAACCGCTTCTAATACAAATACAATTGCGTGGATAACTTACATAGCGTTATGAGGTTTTTTATATGAAAGTACACAAAACAATCACCAAGACAATTGCAAAGAAACAGGAGTCGATTGCGTTCGAGAATGTATAAAAAAAGTATTTGCTATCTTTTCAACTCCCAACAAACTAAGAAACATATTACAATATCATTCGACAATCTGACGGAACAATCATGAACAATATTATCCATAAATAATATAATTCAAATATGGCAAAATTATGGATAATATGTATATATACATGTAGTACGGGCTGTATCCGGCTGGGCAGGTTGGACATGTTAACAAGCATCCGGCCGAGGCAGATGCAGCTGCTGTAATTGCTGCTGTTGTCGTTGGTGTAGTAGAATACTGGTATTGCCACGTCTGGATAGAAAAAAAAACACTTTGAAACGCTTTTGTAGCTCTAATGTGTAGCGATTTAACCTATCGGCCACATAAAGACAAGTTTGGTTTATGGCCGATCCAATAAGCAAAGGCAGCTCGAGTGCGAAAACAATTTAGATGGTAACATGATCTGACAATTTGTGTAATTTGCAAATGAGATGAAACTATATTTTACAGTGTCCCTCCCAAATCAACCCCACAGTTTTTCGTTACTTTTTACAATGGTGATTTGTGTTTATGGAAAATTATATAATCATTTAGAAAAACGGCATATAATTCAGAAGGTACTATACAACACAATATTTGACCTTTTGCGATTTAAGTTGCTTTTCTGCTTAAATATTCCTGTTGTACCGATTTTAATTTACCGCGACGTACTTAAATGATATTGGACAAAAACTACGTACAACCGGCAAAAATATAAAGATTGTTTGCACTGTCCTAAAACATACGTTATAAATTTAAACACAAAATGTCGACACTTAAAATATATTTATAGTGCAGCATTCTTGTACTTCCGCTGTAGACAAATAAGCACAATAACGCAGCCTTAAGAAACATTTTGAAGACAACGATTTTTTTTCAGTAACAGAGTGACACTAAACAGAGTTATAATTATGACATGATTGCAGGTATCTTCGTCAATTCATACTCATTACTCAGCCATATCTTTGCAAAACCAATATCGTTATTAAAAAAAAACAGTTTTAAGATAAATTATTATGGTTTAATACAAGGAGATTAAATGGGTCCGTTGTCTTGCTCGCTTGATAATAATTTTAAAGCAATGTTAAATACGAAGGGATTATATAAATATGTTGGTCTAATTTATAGAATGACACTTTAATACTTTTGATGCATGAGAACTTTCTTATCACATTGGACTTGTTTCATGCTCTTATAAGGATTTTGGAAAATTGACAATTTATCAAACAAATGACACACGTTCATTCGAAAAGGTAAAGAAGCAAAGAGAACTACGCTCGTAGCGAACTGTGGCGTTTGTCTTAAATTTACTATCATATTGAGCTGTATCCTTCTATTGAATATAACAGTTTTAAGAACATTACAAATTGTTACTTTTTAGACATACGTCTAGGAATGGATTGATGGATACGAGCTAAGGATACATACAAGTTTTATAACAAAACGTTCATTACACCAGCATACTAGTCTATACATATCAATTATTTTAAGTTACTTAGTATTTTACATTTAATTACAAACTATTCCCACACAATTGGTGATTGAAGGATTTATAGCAATGACATGTTTTTCTATATTTAACTTAGCATGAACTACATGGTAAATAACACTTTTATTTATTGATCCAATCTTGATCCTTGAAATTAAGTTCAGAAACTCTATATCCATTATCCGCGGATTAGTATTTTCCAAACATTGCGTTTGTTGCTTTCTATAAAAAACAGGGGATTTATTTGCAAATTTTGTTTAAGTTTGCGAATCAAAATTATTATTCGAAACAAATGGAACTCGTTTAGTCAATATGTTATACATTCCTATGTGTTCTTACCTTAAGGTTAGGGAAATGAATTTGTAAAAATCGCACACAATTGTTTGAAAAATTCACTTTACGTTAGAGTTCAGACACAATTTAGGTATTACTTTAACGATACAAGATATGCAAGCGCCATACTAAATAATAAGTGTACACAAATAGTGCAGTTATAATTTCTTTACAAATTGCAAGTAATTGACATCGACATTGGAATTTCAATTTTCAAGCGTATAAGAACAAGATACTTTTAACAACACACTGAACTAGTTATTAACTTTAACAAACAAGCACTTAGAAAAGCAGGTTCAGACACTAATCATAGAGAACCTGGCATAATTAGCCAATGCTTAACATTCCCGGGTTAATAGTAAGCACATGGGATTAGCTGTTTGTTAACTCTGGCACGTGCACCAATACCTACCCACAATGCATCGTACTAGCAGACGTATTATCCACACACAAGATAATACATGAGATATCGCATGTAAACAATTAATTCCTGGCTCGAGTATGGTTATAACATGGTATTGCCTAATACGTTGTGAAGTGTGCTGTATGTTTAGTTCTATACATCTTGTTTGACAGTAAACAGTTCATAAATAGTTTAGGGGTGTTGTTAAAGGTATCTTTTTCTCACACTTTTGAAAATTGAAATCTCATGAATGTCAATGCCGTGCAATTAATAAAAAAATTATGACTGCATCATATTTTACAAGTGTGCATTTATTATTTTCTATGGCACCGGCATATCTTATATCTTTAAAGTAATACCTAAATCGAATCTTAAAAACTATTATGGTTTGTGATTTTTTATAAATTAGTGCCCGATTTGAAAAAATAAATCTTTTCATTAACCGAAATTTAGAACAGATAGGAATTTATATAACAGTGTCTTAACCGAAGCAATAAGGTTTCGAATCATAAATTTGATCTGCTCATTTAATTGAATTGACACCGTGTCATAGTGGATATGGTATCCACCTAGCGACCGGGAGGTCACGGGTAAGATCCCCACAGTGGGAGTTTTCTTTCGATCCCCCCAAAAACATTAAGTACTGGTTCTAGTCCCAGCAAACGAACTCGAGAGCTTTTAAATAAGTCTTTGTCTTTCGATGCATTCGAGCGAAAATAAATAGGTTTATAATATTTTAATTGACAAATACAATGCAGTGCTTTTCACAGATAGCAGTTTAGTTTGTTTAAACATATTTATTTAAGCTCGATTGAATTTAAAGTACTTACTACTTATTTTAAACGCTCTCGAGTCCGTTTTCTGGGCCTAGAACCAGAGATCTAAAGAACGCTCACAGATAGCAACACACGCAATATTTGAGAGTTTCTGAATTTAATGTCGAGGATAAAGATTGGATCAACGAAGAAAAGTGTTATATATCATATAGATCATGATTAGTAAAATATAGAACAAAAGTCAGTGAGATAAATCCTTCTGTCACCAATTGTGATAAAATATTTTGTAATAAAATTTCAAATACGAATTAGATCTAGCTTAAAATTAGTGATTTGTATAGAATAATATGCTGGTGAGATGCTCGTTTTGTTATATAAATTGTATTTATCATGTGCCATTTTTACTTTTTATGCATAGGTCTAGGAATTGATTGATGGATATCATAAATCAATTCGTAGACCTATGCATAAAAAAATGTCAATTTGCCAAAATCTTAATTAAACGAATCATGCTTGGCTCGTGTTTGTTCTTTCTTTTTTTGTTGTTGATTTTTGTTGTTGTCTTTTGCCTTAAGTATCTCTTGGTAATGTTCATGTTTCCCCCAAATAAAAAAATAACCACGAATCCGTTGTCTTAAGAAGCCAGTCATTAAACATTACTTTCATAATAAACAAACAATTAATAACGTTGAAATCTTATTTTATTAAGTTTTGGTAATTCAAGAGTGTAGTGTCTTTTTTTATCACGTAGGTGTTTGACGTGTAGATTTATGTGTGAGAAGTAAGTATTATATCAACGAAAAATTCTTTAAACTAACACACACGTTCCAAGACTTATTTAAGTGCCGAAAATGACGACTGTCGATATCACTATTGGTTTTTCGCTGTCAATCACGCCTGTGGCTAATATGAAATTAGGGCTGATTTGTGGGACACAATGAACAGAACAGAACAGAACAGACAGTTTATTAAGACTTATACAAATGTACATCGTCTAAATACACAAAATATTANAAGTAATGAATGCAATAGGGGATCTTAAACGGGGGAAAAGCGGTGGTTTTGACCAACTTATTCCTGAGATTTTTATTGATTGTAAAGAGATTATATCTCCTGTCCTATGTAAATTGTTTAATTATATTTACAGTACAAGTTCATATCCATATTCATGGTCTTTAGGCGTTATTGTTCCCGTGCCTAAGAAAGGAGATAAGAACGATGTCAATAACTACAGGGGGATAACTCTTACTAGTATTTTTTCTAAAATATTTTCCATATTGCTAGACAGAAGAGTACGTAAATGGCTTGAAAACAATAATAAACTTAGTGATTTTCAATTTGGTTTTAGAAACGATAAGAGTACTATAGATTGTATTTTTGTGCTAAATGCAGTGATAAATAGAGTAGTTTATCGAGAAAACCGGCAGCTGTATTGTGCCTTTGTTGATTTTAAAAAAGCTTTCGATCTCGTTTATAGGAACGGAATTTTGTACAAACTGCTGCAGCATAACATATCATCTAAATTTGTTAAAATGATTAAATCAATATATGGTTGTGTTAAATCATGCGTTAAGACAAGTAATGTAAGTAGTGGTTCGTGTACACTGTGTAGTAGCACACGTATAGAAAATCAGTGTAATCACACATTTAAAACTGGCTATTCTCTTTCAGAATTCTTTGATAGTCATTCTGGTGTAAAACAGGGTGAGCCTTTATCACCATTATTATTTATATTGTTCGTAAATGATATATATGACTATTTGTATAATGATTCTACTGAATATGTAAATGTCGACAACATAAAATTATTCTCGTTGCTATTTGCTGACGATACCGCTTTATTTTCTTACTCAGCAACTGGACTCCAGCGTCTTTTAGATAGGTTGCATGAATATTGCAGCGAATGGGGTATATCTGTGAACACAAGCAAGACTGTTGTTATGGTTTTTAATAAAGGCAATAGAATTAAAAATATTGATGTTAAATATAATGATATTAAGCTCGAGGTAGTAAATAAGTTTACTTATCTCGGTGTGACATTGTCCTCAAACGGCAATTTTTTAAAAGCGCAGGAAGCCTTATCGAAACAAGCATCTAGAGCATTGTTTTCCTTAAATAAACTTTTTTCTAAAATTTCATTCAGTATTGCTGACAAAATACGTCTTTTTGATGCTATGATATTGCCAATATTGACCTACGGTACTGAGATTTGGGGATTTCATCCCAGCCCGGACATAGAGAAAGTCCATCTAAAATTCCTTAAACAGACATTGTCTATTCGACCACAAACTACGTCTGCGGCAGTGTATGGCGAGCTGGGTCGTTTTCCTTTAGAGTGTATAAAAAAGATGCGTATCATTAAATTTTGGTTCAAAATAAAGCAGAAACCAGATTCCTTACTTAATAAATTGTTGCTAGATTTCGATGATGTTAATTCGCATATTACTAACTGGGGTATTAAACTCAAGATATTGCTCCAGGATTTAGGATTGCCTTTTTTGTATTATAAATCTGATATAACCACTAGTGATGTTAATTGTATTTGTCAGCGTATAAAGGATATCAGTTTACAAACATGGGTTAGTGATATTGATAACTTGCCTAAACTTGATACGTATCGTTTATTCAAATCAAATTTTGATTTTGAAAACTATTAAGATATTGTGGTAAATGAAAGGGATAGAATTTGTTTGACTAGACTTCGCTGTTCTGCACACTCACTATTCATTGAAGAAGGTAGATATAAAAATATTCCAAGAAATGAACGAGTATGTACAAGATGTAATATTGGTGTAATTGAGAATGAATACCATTTTTTGTTTATTTGTCCATTGTATAGAGATTTAAGAAAACTATTGCTACCTAAATATTATCTACGCTGGTCTTCTATTATAAAATTTAAGCAACTGATGTCTACTTCGAATAAAAAAACATTAATTAACTTGGCTAAATTTACTAGAATGGCATTTAATTTAAGATCTAGTCACAACTAGTATTATGTATGTATATATGTATATTGTTGTTTTGTGTTTTTGTCAACATACACACAACCATTAATCATTATTTCATGTCCATCATATACACCATACTTTTCATCATAATTGTTGTATATGCATTTATTCACACCGTCATTACATGTATTATGTATGTTGTTTGGCTATGTACAAATGTATTTGCCAATAAAATTGACTTGACTTGACTTGACTTGACTTGTTGTCTAAAGAAGCCAGTCATTAAACATTACTTTCATAATAAACAAACAATTAATAACGTTGAAATCTTATTTTATCAAGTATTGTTAATTCACGAGTATAGTGCCTTTTTTAATTACGTAGGTGTTTGACGTGTAGATGTATGTGTGAGAAGTAAGTATTATATCAACGAAATATCATTTAATCCACACACACGTTCCAAGATTTATTTAAGTGTCGAAAATGACGACTGTCGATATCACTATTGGTTTTTTGCTGTCAATCACGCCTGTGGCTAATATGAAATTAGGGCTGATTTTTGGGACACAATGCATTTCGTGTTATCCTTTAAATGCACATAATATATCTTAAGCATTGGTTTATAGGCTATCCGATTATGTAAGATTGAACCATGTTTTTGGTAGTATATGAATATGTTTTTACACGATTTCTGTCATTTTTATTTCAGCATGAATCACCTGGAAAATGTTGATTGTGCATTAAAGAAACAGTTCCCACGCAAGCAGCGATTCATGATGCAATCGAACTGATACGAGGGAAAACAGATAACGTACAAGTCAGAAAATTGCGACCATTTTTTGAAACATAATTTACCACATATTATTGTTATCATCTGCCGCAGCAACGTTAACAAACATGATAGTATTTAACAACGTTATGATTGAGACAAAACAGCCACAATAACGTATGTACAGGCAAGAAATTTGAAGTTGTATGTTTACCAACATACACTTTTTTGTAAGGGTTTGTAACCTACAACCTTGTCGGTCGTTAACTTATTTGTTTACATGCTCACTGATTTTTCCCTGTAAAGAATCTCTCGCCTTTTGGTAACGTTTTTCATATTTTCTGTATTAATTGTGAACAAATGGTCTCGAAATTAGATATTTTTATTGCTAGCATTAGCGAGCACTTGTCTTAATTTTTTTAAATTTGGTTCAGATTTAATAGAGAAATATTTAAAATCGTTACCTAAATAAAGGGATTGTGTACGTTCATGTGACACACATAGATAATAAAAGATAACTTTGTCCACGCACATTGAAAATCGTATTAAAATAGAGTAAACTTGAAATTGATTTAGAATATAAATTACCGAACTGTTGGTGATACCCTGCTCACGCGGAATTTCTTCCATGAATTGATCAGAAAAGTTCAACAGGACAGGGATCGCATCAGCTTATGTGGGATATAAAATCTGATTTACGCATCATTTATAAGACAAGATATTTAGCATGCATCCAGCGTACACCTTTGTTATCAAAATCTTTTATTCACGAGTTTTAAACTGTACCGAAGCAAACAAACATTCTCCCATTTGTATCATTATATAAATTATGCAATAAAGGCTTTGTAAATGTTAAGTTAACATTGTCATATAGAATTGCGGGACATTTTAACTTTATTTCCGTGTGTATGTCAATTATTTTTAATGTTGGGGTTCTCGTTTCAAACACAAACATATGACGGAGCATAACAGTAAAAGGATCCGTTGTTGTTTCTTATTTAGATCGTACTCCACATGTGAACGACCGACTTTCCAAATTATTTTTAAATAAATTCACGCCAAACAATCGTTTCTAATGGCAATCTTACTGACAAATAAAAAAAACGCAATGAATCGTTCTGTCACTATGTATAGCTGACGATGTCTCTGAATTTAATTGAGTAAGTATACTTTGTTCGTACCAAGCACAAATTATATAGATATATAGCATTCGCAACGAGCTCTATCGGACATTAGCATCATACGCATTATTAAATGCATTTCTTGCAGACAAAATGAAGAGAACACAATGTCATTTTCTTTCATAAGAACTGATTACTTTTCAAAATACATAGAATTATTTTGGTGGCCTGCCGTTTTAAAATCAAATAATTAATGGTTCATTATCTCCTTATTCAATATGATACTTATGTACTTCGATGATACCTGTTTAGCAAACAAGGCTTTAGGTGTCGCTTGCTTATAAAGCACAGTGTTCACTATTTTTTCTTTGTTTCAAATATTTCAGAAACCACATGATACGTGTATTATATAGTATTCTTTTATTTATAAACTGTCGTTGTTTAAAAAGAAACAGAAAACTCAGAAAATTGTCATTCATATATATAAATCACACATTTTTGGAAGGCTTCCTCTGGGATCATTATTTGATTATTTGCTGATATTCGCCACGCTTTCTGCGATGTTTGCCTCGTCACTGACCCCCGAGGCCATCTGCTTGAGGGCGGCAGCGGAAATGAAACATAAATAAAAGTTTGCACCCACACTTGTGCGTGCTTATTGTTTTGATATTAACAGTTCCTGGGCGCTAATAAACAACGTCAGTCAAAAGTTCTCACTGCATACAATAAGCTGCAATACAAAACATTAAGGTTACAGTAGATATAGCGCTGATATAAAAGAAAGCTCACACCTTTCAAACGCTATACAGATACAATCACATGGCTTAACCCTTGTCACAATGCACCTTGGTAATGCAAATGATCATAACCGGCAAAGTTCAATATTTTAAATATTCTTCATGTTAATTTATTCACAAAATATTTATGATTTTAAGTATGAAACACAATTGGTCTAACGGACAGACATGTAAAACTGACGTTGCTGGGTTGACGTTTGGTAGTAATATCCTGAGTATTCACAGAGCCATCTGCACTGACCATGGTTGTTCCTGTAAGGGTGATAACGTGTTATTTGTTTTACATTTGCAGTTTTCGGCGTTTTGTTTAGCATTTATCCTATGTGGCTTATGCAATTAAATTTGTTTAACATTATGATCCCGGTAATACATACATATTTTACTAAACATGACAATTCCGGTAAAACCTGTTAATTTGTTGAACATGACAATCCCGGTTATAATTAGAGGATAATACACGACTGAGCCGGGCCGGGCAGTTATAATCGGCCCGCAGGGAGCATAACGGCCCGAGGGCCGTTTGCAACCTGGGGCCGATTATCACTGCCCGGCCCGGCTCAGCCGTGTATCAACGTCTATAATAATATCTTACTTTTATAATAGATGGGCACAGGTTTTCAGATTCTACTGTATTGTATAATCATATTTTGTTCCTTCACTTAAAATTATTACCGAACCAGCTTTCCGTTCTTTTATTTTTTCAACTGATTGCGACATTTATGACGTATGTCGTGTGACGTAATTTATGTGACGAAACACACCGCTTTTAGCTAGACACACTGGATATTAGTGACAATAATTCGAACGTTGTGGTTTATTTCATAGAAAAATATTTATTTTAAAAAGCATAGAACGAATCCAAACCGTATTTCGGATTGTGTGTTTGTAATTTATAATGAGAAACTTAAAGAGGCATAAAATTCATCATTCCGAGCATTCCTTCGATTTCGTAAAACGTTTTAAAAAGTGTTATTTGAAATAAATTTAGATAAAAGGATGCAAAAACAGAAAATCATGGAAGTGCATATCGACTTTTCGTTTTAATTTTATTATTTTAAGCATTGGATTAAAGATGTCGCGTGAGGGCCGATAATTTATAATGACCCCTCAATGGTGATAATGGCATTAAAAACTGCGCAAATGTGTTACTTTATATAGTAAGGTAAGTATTATGTGTTAATTGGTTAAACTTGACGATCCCAGTTATACGTGTAACTTTGCGCAACCATCCTCTAAAAATAATTTAATAACGTGGCTAAATAAAATATCTTTAGGAGTGGTTTGATATGAACATGCACAAAAAAGTCGTACATTTAAACTATATCAAGAAAGAGGATTCAATTACGTCCGCGTTTTTTCTTCAAAAGGATTTGAATTATTTTTCACTCTCAATTAACTATGGTACATATTATTAAATCATTCAAAAATCGCACACAATATTCTGCATAAATTTACGGAATACCGACCAATCGTGTAATTATTAGGGATGGCAAAATTATTCGAATATTCGATTGAATGGTAAGTATTCGAATAACAGAATTGATATTCGCATATTCGCATTTTTTTCAAAACGTTATTTCCTTATATTAACTGAACTGCGAGCCGTGACGTTCTTCGTGTCAAACTGATAACGCGGCCCATATCAGCGATGATCTCGCAAGGCAATATACACACTCTAAGAAAGCCCCGAACTGTTGTTTGTCAATGGGGGTCAATTAACGGCTTGGATTGACTGGCGAATTATAATTAAGTTTCTGTGATCACAGTATGAACAGCCATTAAAATGTGTGAATTACTCAAATTTAACAAATAATATAAAGTAAATGTTTTGGTAGAAAACTTCAGAACAATTATTTGATATAATTGATAAGTGATCATAATTTTAATCTGAAAATGCCACCAGCCCCTTCGGAAGTATGGAAATACTTCACACGGTGAATAAGAAGATGGCAACGTGTAATGTGTGTAAAAGTAGTTTTTCATATGCGCGGTCTTCTACAAATCTGTGGAATCATGTCACTGCTAAGCATCCTGGTTCACTGGAAAGTGCTATTGATAAAGTCAAACAGCCATCAATGAAACAGTCTACTTCTACTGTTAGTTTTGGTCGTAGTGGGTGTTCTAGTGATATGATTACTAGTCAGATTGTGAATATGATTGTGGTGGATTACCTGCCATTAAGTTTTGCGGATTCAAAAGGGTTGAAAGAGTTGCTTTCATATATAGCTGCAAATTACACAATCCCTTGTCGGAATACCATTGGTGCGCGAATTTCTGAATTGTACGACGTCGAACGGGACTCCCTAGTGAAACGCTTGCAGTCCGCACAGAGTGTTGCTATAACAACAGACACATGGACGTCTAACGCAACCGACAGTTATGTAACTGTCACTGAACATCACATTTCATCAGATTGGAAGATTGAGTCCAGTGTTCTAATGACACGAGCGATGCCTGAGCGACGCACTGGGACAACATTGCTATCCGTCTACAGGAGTGTGCATCTGAATTCGGAATCACAGATCGCATTGAGTCGTACGTACATGACAACGCACGCAATATGGAGCGTGCCTGCGAAAACTGTGACTGGGGTGACCTGAGCTGCTTCGGTCACACACTGCAGCTGGCTATCACACCAGCCTTGGAGATACCGGCAGTCAGCAGAGTGCTAAGCAGGTGCCGTAAATTGGTTGGGCACTTCAAACACTCGACAACGCTCACCGCTGAAATAAGGAGACGCCATCAATTACTGGACTTGCCTAGGCACGAGCTAGTTTAGGACGTAGCTACTCGTTGGAACAGCACCCACGCTATGCTGTCTCGACTGGACGAACAACGCCGAGTTTTGTCAGACATAATGCTGGACAGCGCTGTTACCAAAAAAGCAGACCAGCACATGGCTCTAAGAGACGATGAGTGGATTGCTGTTTCAGAGCTGTGTGTTGTTCTGAGTGCCCTAACAGAGACAACGTCAACAGAAAATATAGTTTCATGTAGTGAGATATACCCGATTGTACGTGGCCTGCTTGCTAATACTCTCTCAGAGGTGGTTAGGAAAGTGAACGACTGAATAGCAGAAGAGTAACATCGGCGGTTCCGTCCCACGGAAACTAAAACAAGCAGTTCTGTGCCTGTGCTTGCTGCACTGCTAGACCTCCGCTTTAAGGCTCTGGATTTCCTGTCGTCTACGCAGCGTTACAAGGCAGAAGAGGCATTAGAAGGCCGGCTTGATGACATACCCCTACGTCTCCCTGAAAGTGAACGTGAACCAACACCGTCGAAGCGTCCCCGTCTGAGTTTCATGGTGTCAAAATCGTCAAAACCACAGACTGACGAACTACGCCGATACCTTCAGGAACCAGCTGATGAGTGTGCATCACCTCTTGACTGGTGGCAACAGAATCAAGGCCGTTTTCCTCGCATCGCCTTAGTAGCCCGCCGTCTTCTAGGAATTCCAGTTGCATCTGTTCCATCAGAAAGGATATTTTCTTGTGCCGGACTGACAGTGAACATGTTGAGAACAGACTTAACTGTGATTCTGTGGACAAGATAATTTTCCTCAACAAGAACTTTGTGACCTTGAGCCAGGACGACACTGAAGCATAAATCGCAAAGAAAAGGCGTTGTCACCACTGAAAGGCTTTGTGATGTACTTTCCATGACTTATTGATATGTTTCTTTTAATAAACGTACACGATATCGCTATTTTTAAATTTCAAATAAAAATTAATTGTTATGACATGATGTTTTTCCTTATATTTGTTCTTGAATATCTGGTGTACTTTGCATGCCTTATTGATATGTTTCTTTATATAAATTATAAACGTACATGCTATCGTTACTTTAAAATTTTAAATAAAAAAAAATCTATGACATGATGTTTTTCCTTCTATTTGTGCCCGATTACAGTATCGGTCATATATTAGCCGACAGCGATACAATTATTCGAAAGCAACGTTAATAAACAGCCTCGTATTCAGCAAACGGATGTAACTTACAAAACAATGGAAGTTAACTGTATACGAAACGGAAAAACAGAAGTTAAATCAATCCAGCCGTTTTATGCGAATATTCGAGTATTCGATTGAATGGATTTGCGGTTACAGTGTATTTGAATACCGATATAGATATTCGATGCCATCCCTAGTAATTATACATACATGAGGTACGCGCTGTATCCGGGAGGGCAGGTTGGACAGGATCCCCCACACCCAGCTTGCGGGGATGTTGTTACTTGTGGGCTGCTTGTAGATTCCGTTGTGTTGTATTGTGTATTCCAAGACTGGATGAGAAGATAAACTTTTTTTAAACGATTTGTAGTTTTGATGTGTTGCAATTTTAACGGCAGTTCACAGAACGACAAGTGTGGTTTGTCGTCCGATGGTTTAATGATCTGACAACTATTGTTATTTATAAAAGCGATGGAAGTTCCTTTTACAATATGTCCCACTTTTTTGGTGTTACGTTGTTTAACAACGACGACGTTTTGTCGATGGACAAAGATATAATCAGTTTGGAATACGGCATATGATCCATAAGTTACCATCCGAAACAAAATTTGACCGGTCTTAATTTAACGAGACATACATAAAAGACACTGTACAAAATATATGTACAACCGGCTTACATATGTTGACTGTTTTCACTGTCCGTAACAACCACGTAACAAATAAAAATCAACACTTTACATAAATGTATAGCGCATCATTTAAGTACTTACTTGACCACAAACAAATCCATTGTAGAGAAACACGCCCAATAACACAGTCTTAAGAAATATCTTGAAGACAGCGATGCTTTTTACACTATCAGAGTTATAACTATGACACGCATGCAAGAATCTTTGTCACTTTATACTGATTACTCAGCCATACCTTTAAAAAACCAATAATTTTAATTAAAACACAGTTTGAAGATACATTATGTGTTTGTTTACATACAAGTAGACTAAATGAGTCCGTTGGTCTAGCCCGCTTGATAACAATTTTAATTAAGAATTAAAATACGTGGGGAATTATAGGCATTCGTTCGTCTAATTTATTGAATGACAGTTTAATACGTTTGATACAAGAGGCCGTGCTTATCATGTTGTACTTGTTGCATGCTCTTATAAGCGTTATGGTACAATTTCTAAAATAAATGACACACGTTCATTTAAAAAGGAAAAGAAGCAAAGAGAACTACGCTCGTAGCGAACTGTGGCGTTTGTCTTAAATTTACTATCAAATCGAGCTGTAACATTCTATTAAATATAACAGTTTTAAGAACATTCTTAATTTTTACTTTTTAGAAATATGTCTAGGAATTGAGTGATGGATATACGGGCACATTATAAATACAATTTATATAACAAAACGTGCATTACACCAGCATTTTATTCTATACATATCGCTAAGTTTAAGTTAATTAGTATTTTACATTTTATTGCAAAATGTTCCCGCACAATTGATGATATAAGGATTTATCTTACTGACATTTTTTCTATAATTTTCTAAGCATGAACTACATGATATAAAACACTTTTACTCATTGATCCAATCTTGATCCGCGACATTAAATTCCGAAACTCTCCATCAATTATCCGCGGATTAGTATTTCCCAAACATTGAGTTTGTTTCTATCTATGGTGAACACTGGATTTTATTTGTCAATTAAATTGAATGAGCAGATCCATTGTATGATTCTAAACCTTATTGCTTTCTTTTAGACAACAACAACAACAACCCCATGTGAACCCTGTTGATTCTGCAACCTGTAATTGCTTTCGTTTAGAAACTGTTTTATAAATTCCTGTTTGTTCTTAACTTTAGGTTAATGATTTTTTTTTTAATTGCGCACTTATTTATCAAATATCACACAACAATAGAGTGTTTTAGATTTGATATAGGTATTCCTTTAAAGATATAAGATATGCAAGTGCCATAGAAAATAATAAATGCAAACTTAAAAAAAAATATGGTGCAGAAATAATTTCTTTATAAATGGCACGGCATTGATATTAATGAAATTTCAATTTTCAAGAGTATAAGAACTAGATACCTTTAACAACACCCTGACCTATTTATTAACTCTGGACTGTCAAACAAACACCTAGAAAAGCAGGTTCATACACTAATCATAGAGAACCTTGCATAATTAGCCAATGCTTAACATTCCCGGGATAATAGGTTGCACATGGGAGCAGATGTTTGTTTACTCTGGCACGTGCACCAATACCTACCCACAATGCATCGTGTCAGCAGACGTATTATCCAAATACAAGATAATACATGAGATATCGCATGTTAACAATTATTTCCTGGCTCGAGTATGGTTATAACATGGTATTGCCTAGAACGTTGTGTAGTGTGCTGAATGCTTAGTTCTATACATACAGGATTTTGTCCGTACTCACTTCGCTAATTGGCAACTCAATAGCTTTGAATTGTCAATAATCAATCATTGGATGAAATAATCAAGAATGTTGTAATTGTATCAAATACAATTAAGTTCATGTATACATTTTTAAACGCAAGATACTGATAAAAGCTTTCAAAATATTAAACAAGTGTCGAAGTCTTAATCATCTTGTCACATATATGCAAACACAATTTACATTCAATAGATGGTTTTCATACTCAAATTAATTTTAAAAATATGTTACATTACAAAGGTAATGACAAAATATCATAGGGAACAACATTACACAAACTAAAATGGGAGTTAACTATTGCCGTTTATATTAAAGTGCAGTCCCTCATTAGATTCAATAGCGTTGAACAAAACCGATCATCGGATTTTTCAGCGATCTTCTCTGTTACTCTGGCGATAGATTTTCTGGTGTTTACAGGCTGTACGGTACAGATATATCGTCGAATCGACTGCTAGTGCATGCTTTCAAGCACGGGCAAGTAAACATTGGACGTAATTTGAGGATATTATTTATAATTGTGATGTAAGTGGCAGGCCCGTAGGAACATAAGTGTGATTGGAACTTTGGAATTTCACTCAAAAAAATACATTGTTATTTATGAAGACTGAGGAATAATATTGCATCACGTATGTGCATGACAATTTGTTTTTTAATACTGTACATGGTATGCGGGAACATAAGTGTGATTGGAACTGTAGAATTTTACTGGACATACCCTATCAATGTGATATATTAAGACTGAGGAGTAATCGTGCGTCACGTAAGTGCATGACAATTTTGTTAAATACTGTAACTACGTGTATATACTAAGCTATAGTATTTTGTTCTGTTTAACGGTTGTTCGATTCTTAATAATAATAAATTGTATTGTTTCTAATAATGTGGAACTATTGTCAAGCATTTCTTTGCGATTTACTTGACTATAGTCTCAAAATCAACATTTTATAAATATTAGGACAACAAAGGGAGACTGTTGCATATCGATATACTCTTCAGCATTTTGTAATTCAGTGAATTTAGAATACTGACTTTACCAATAATAAGTTGACCTTTATTTATGTTGCACCATCGAATGGAAGGCAGGTTGTAAGAACGTAATGAATATGGTGTCCGCCTAGCGACCAAGAGGTAACGGACTCGATCCCCTCTCTGTGAGAGTTCTCAAAATCTACGCATAGGACACCGTCGTTCTACCAATGAAACAGACTGAAGAGTATTTCCATATGCCATGGGCTTTCGGTGCAATCTAAAATAAATACGTCTAAACTAAACTAATTAAATGCCAAATTAACCAAACTGTAATATTATAATGCATTCATATAGCATACACAGTAGCCATATTCAATTGCGTGTATTTATCTGAAACTTGTTCATTTTATGAAACCATTAAAACATGCAAAAAGCATTTCGTATATTTACACGCTCAACTGTTATACCTTAGTAAAAAAGTGGCTGTAAAAACAGGTGTAGATTTGCAAAAAGAATAAATAAAACTGTGTAAGATAGTGTTCATTTGAGGCTGAACAAAACATGCGCACCTGTTAAACTGCTAATTCTGATGCATGCCATAAATTCTAAGTTCAAAGCAGTTTTTGTTTCCACTAACCCGACCGATTATCTTTTTTGCCTATCGTTACCTTTTAATTTTCGTATTCCAGAGTGAGTTTTGATCATTTTTCTAAATTCGGTCATATTCACTAAATAATCACCTTAAGTTAGCGTTAATTATTGTTTCATTCGATCATGTTCAGGAAATTAACTGTATATACACAAATGAAAACAAACCAGGAAATACAGATTAGGAAAATGTATGTATGTTCTTATTAAACTAGAGAATGGTAAGAAACTTGCCGATGACAAAAAAGTTAAGCCGACCTAACTACCCTAATTTTCTTGCCGATTTCAGTACAAACAAATGACATCTTAATTTTGGCATAATCGAACCTGCTTTGGCACAAAATAAAGATCTAGATTTAAAATGAGCCTCGCTCTGTGAAAAGGGGGTTAATGAATGTGCGTTAAGTGTCGTCCCAGATTAGCCTGTGTATAGTCCACACAGACTAATAAGGGACGACATTTTCCGCCTAAATTGGATTTTTACTAAGAGGGACATTCTTCGAACGAAAAACATCATAAAAGCGGAAAGTGTCGTCCCTGATTAGCCAGTGCGGACTGCACAGGCTTATCTGCGACGACACTATACGCACATGCATTTAAACCCCTTTTCACAGAGCGAGGCTCAAATGTATCAGTTAAGTCCGAACATTGTCTGCAAGTATGTTAACCAGCTGCTATGTGAATGATTTGTCATAATTTGCTTGTCAGATTTTATCCATCAACTGTCAGTTACATCGTTAAACAATGTTGTATAAAACAGTTCTTAAGAGAGACAGAACATTAAGTCAATATTGAAATTGATTACAAACAATATTTGCCTAAAACACTATTCCTGTCTAAGGTATATTGAAATTGATTACAAACAACATTTGCATACAGCAATACTCTTGCCTAAGGTATATTTAAATTGATTACAAACAATATATGCATACAACAATACTCTTGTCTTAGGTATATTGAAATTGAGTACAACAATATTTGCATACAACAATATTCTTGTCTTAGGTATATTGAAATTGATAACAAACAAAATCTGCATACGACAATACTCTTGTCTTAGATATATTAAAATTGATTACAAACAATATTTGCATACAACAATATTTTTGTCTTAGGTATATTGAAAATGATTACAAACAATATTTGCATACAACAATATTCTTGTCTTAGGTATATTGAAATTTATTACAAACAAAATCTGCATACAACGATTCTCTTGTCTTAGGTATATTAAAATTGATTATAAATAATATTTACATACAACAATAATCTTGTCTAAGGTATATTGAAATTGATTTCAAACAATATTTGCATACAACAATACTCGTGTCTTAGGTATATTGAAATTGATTACAAACAATATTTGCATACAACAATACTCTTGTCTTAGGTATATTAAAATTGATAACAAACAATTTTTGCATACAACATTACTCTTGCCTTAGGTATATTGACGTTGATTACAAACAATACATGCATAAAACACTACACTTGTCTTAGGTACACTGAAATTGATTACAAACACTATTTGCATACAACAATACTCTTGTCTAAGGTATATTGAAATTGATTACAAGCACTATTTTCATACAACAATACTCTTGTATTAGGTATATTGAAATTGATTACAAACACTATTTGCATACAACACTACTCTTGTATTAGGTATATTGAAATTGATTACAAACACTATTTGCATACAACATTACTCTTGTATTAGGTATATTGAAATTGATTACAAACAATATTTGCATACAACAATACTCTTGTCTTAGCTATATTGAAATTGATAACAAACAATATTTGCATACAACAATACTCTTGTCTTAGGTATATTGAATTGATTACAAACAGTATTTGCATACAACAATATTCTTGTTATAGGTAAATTGAAATTGATTACAAACCAAACAATATTTGCATACAACAATACTCTTGTCTTAGGTATATTGTCTTGTCTCAAATTAGTGCGGAACTGTGTGAAGAATTCTCTTCTGGTATTTGTTGTTCAACCTGTCACTCAACCCTTTTTCGTTTTAAAACCATCGAACTATGTATAATACTTAGTACTCTACTGTACTTAACATGTGTACATGCTTAAAAGCAATTAAAACATAATTTAAATAAATTGGAAACCGTATAAAATCAGTCAAGTTCACATACGCATTTTCACAAATTTGGTATTTTGTTTCCAGTACCACCGTTGGAGAAGGAATATTGGAAAAGGGAGCTAGAAGAAATATTGGAGAAGGTAGTTAGAAGAAATATTGGAGAAGGGAGTTAGAAAAAATATTGGAGGAGGGAGTTAGAAAAAATATTGGAGAAGGGAGTAAGAAGAAATATTGGGGACGGGAGTTAGTTACAAATAAGACGGGGGACTCATCGCTGTATGATACTGAATCAATCACGCCTTCGGCGCATGTTCGAATCTTCTTATTGACGTTAAACAAAGGGCTCCTTAGAACGTATTTTACATGGCAACACAAGGGCACCATTTCCAGGCCCTAGAGATGTCAAAGGGCAACGGGGGCGCGCGGAAAAGGGGCCAGGACCCTAATGACTCCGGCCCTGGATACATCACAGGTGAGTATTGCAGCGTGAGATAGTAACGTAACTTAATTGTACAGGGTTAATAATTACACGCGGCAAGATCAAATATCTCAACATTGTATGATATTATAGAATAGCATACTAAATATATATTATTTCTGTCATGCGATATCATCTTGATATTTACCAGTTAATTTACTAGACGATTTGTATGGTCATTTTTATGAGTGATCACGTAGTTTCAAACAGGAAGTCAGACGTGGCATGGATAGCAGAAGTGCTGCAGGTTTTTTTAAAGATAAAACATTAATTCATGACCCAAGCATTTTTAAAGTTTCATCTATTGTATTACTGTGTGTCTCTCTTATGATTACATTTGTGCAATTTGTTTTCTTATAATATTGTGATAATGTACGTGTATATATATACATTTCATATAACAAATAATCAGACAAAAGTGTGCAATATTTAACAGAACGCATAAGCATAATGTGTATACATACAGTACAATATTACCCTTCGTTAGCGATCAACACAGTTAATATTGACATTATAAACAGAGTAAACTAATGTACACATGTGTTTGAAATATTATGTATAGGCATAGAATTAAATCAAATTGATATTGTTATGAAACTAAATCTCCTAGAGATCAACGAAACAGAAAACAGAATACGTGTGGTATACGTGTGGTATCAACATTAAGCATATAATAATTGGTTTTATAGATAATTGCTGACCGATTTTTGTTGATAAAAGACCTTTATTGATCCTCCCGAGTCATCGAGCAAGTTTGTGAAACTAGTTCTGACCCTTATTTATTTGTATTGTGTGTGTTGTATGTCTATATGGGCCATAATTATATAGAATTGCGGTCACTTGTCTTACATAAATGTCAATTATTGGTAAGAAAGTGTCCCTCTATGTCTATTATCTTGGGTTTTATTATTCCTCGGTATGACAAACATTGTCGTAGATCAGTTATGGTGTAAATATATCCTGTCATGGAACATTTTAGTGAGTGTATCAGATAACGTTTTCTTAAATGAATCCAGACGAAAAAGCTCTGTCTGTTTTATTGTTACCGGTTATTTTGTTTAATTCTTCAAGTCTATCACTTACGTAATGTTATCATTTGTTTACATCTGTCTACATACACACCATTACGTCTGGCTAAACTGACACAGACCTATTTGAACGTCTGATATAATTACAGTTGTGTGGTAATTGAAGGCAAATAATTCCGGAGCTCATTCACTTATTACTCGCCCATACATTTCGTTTTAATTCATACCGTGCCTTATTCATTACTTTAGACTATACAAATAAACAAAAAGGTTTAAACAAATTACTCTACAGGTAAATCATTGCTTGCCAAATAAACAATGACCGTGTGTATTCAAAAAGAAATAGGGCCTATAACACTTTGTCAGATTTCTTAATTGTATTGGAATTAATCCGCCAATTTATCAATACAAATTAATTAGGCTTGTATAGTGTGTGTGTGTGTGTGTGTTTGCGTTAATACAAACAATTTGTGATTTTTTTACATGACCTAATATACGATCCAATCAAAAGCGTACTATTGTATAAGGCTGTTGATTCTTGAAGAAAAAAAGCATTACCAGTCAAATGCATTTCGATTCGCATGGAAGTATGAAGTCTCGTCATAATCTGCAATATTGATTTTCAGTGCAATAGCTCCGAACACCCTTATCTAGTATAATTTGTAATTAAAAATCAAACTTCCAGCTACGATGGCATAAGAAGCCCAATGTCTCTTATTTATTCCGAGTAGCCTATTACAAACAAAAACACAACAAAAACATCACAACGAAACAGAAACACATAACAAGAACACAAAACGCCCTGAATGAAACCGAGGTAACCGCCTTAGAACGGCCAATGCATCATCGAGAGTTCAAGTCAGTTATATGGCGCCAGAATTGTGTAAACCAAATTAATGCGAGACAGAATATATAATGGTTGCTAGGGGAAACATAGCTCTGTGGACTGGCAACATAATAAATGGATTGAATTATGCCCGTCTCGTGTATAATCAGGAAATGTTTCTGAAATTTTTACCGCATTGTTGTAGGTGTAAGCAATAATGATTTATTGCAATTCTGCTTGATGTTAAGTGCATTTCATTACTTCAATATAGTTAAGAAGGTACTGTTGTCCTAGCAACTGTTGTCCTAGCAACTATTGTCTTAGCACAAATGAATGTCTAGTGAAATAAATCGTATACATCGTTTTGAAAACAAAATAAAGAGCCTGTACTGCATATATATTAATTCGTCATATAAGAATAACGACTGTCGAGCCAGGTATTGTACCCAGTTCTGCAAAGTTCACTAGAACAAATGGCACACTTGAATGTGATTATCAAGGACCCTAACCGATTGCTCAACAATCTTTAATAAGCGTAACATGTGTACAAACGGCTGCCATTAATATGCTCACGATTTCAATTGTGTCTCCCATGACCAGCAAAGGAACACTGCCTAACACAAATGAAATCATTGGAGTCGCGTCATCCACAAATGGGTCTTATGCCATATACGACCAGCGTAGCTTTAGACCAGATTGCTGGTATGGAACTACGCTGGTTCCATATGGCATAATACCCATTTTTGCATGACGCGGCTCATTGTTTGTGTACTGTTTAAATACGGTTGTTATACGTGCGCGGAATTATTAAGTTAAATTATCAGACGGACGTTATATCTATCACTGATTGATGTTTCTCTAAGAATTGCTGTCTGAATATAATAAGGCAACAATTTCTTGGCTGAGCCTATAATATTTTCAACTATGCACATGCGCAGTGAACATTTCTTGGTTTAAAATATAAGTGCAGTTGACGAATATCTGATATCGAGAACAGCATTTATTATTATCTTGCTTTTTGACACATATCTGAATTAAAAAAAAATACAGCTAAAGTAAATCATACAATTATATGTGTTACTCGAAAATCTACGTGGATATCGAATTTAAGGGTGTTAATCGCTATACCATATTTTGAGTTGGCTTTTACTAGAACGTAAGCGTCAGAGCTCAGTTCCTTTTGTAATTTGTTCGATACTACTGTTCCTTGGAAATGAGTTTATAGCCTTCCATTCCCAGGTTAGGCGGGCACGATGTCCCAGCAGAACATCTTGATAATTATGACCTTCTGACTTGTATAAATATTCATCTCGCATCTTATATTGTTTAACACTTTGTTGAAACAAGCTGGCAATATTTCTTGATGGTTCCAGATTTGTATTTCTTATGCTGCCCTCGCCAATATCCAAACTGCACAGAACGTTGCTCGAAGTAGGATTGGTGTAACTGTGAAAACAGGACTCCTGTGAATGATTGTTCGGTTTATTAGTAAAATAAATGTTGATTAATGATTTTATAATAAGAAGAAGATAATAAAACAAATATGTCATTATGATTTGGGAACAGTCGATTTATTTCCCAAAATGTTAATGCAATAATTGAATAGGTATTCTGTCTTCTGTAACTGGTTCCCGTGTTTCAGGGCACAGCAGCAGCGACGACAGCGGCAGTCTCGGTTTCTGTGGTTACGTCCTGTGGTTCCTCTCCCTGTTGATCATCATAATAACACTGCCATTCTCGCTGTGCCTTTGCATCAAGGTGAATACATAACATGCGAAAATTGCTCTTATGTATATGCGGCCAGCCTAGTATTCGCACAGTCAAGTTAGGAGCTACCATATCCGCTTACGAGACCACGTGTGTATGTCGATATGTATGAGGTCCTTCCGCGCCTGAGGTTGCATTGTGGTGCGCGATTGGCAGAATTGGCATATGACTCATTTTGCATGACGCGACTGAAATGGTTAGCCTGGCATTGATATTGGTGCACAAACATATCATGTGAAAATGGTTTATCCAATCGATGTTAAAATGACTACATATTTTCTGAGTGTTGTTCTTGATTTGACCTTTCCTCCAAGTTTACATTGCACAATAGAGCGGTCCTGAGATTATATGCTACATTTATGTCGATTACTTAAGTATACTTTACTAGTATTTAATTTAGATGGGCATGTCTTTTGCATGTTCATTATTTTAATCATATAAATAGAAAAGCATAAAAACACCCGTGTATGTGGACCAGTTTCGTTTAAATGTTTTCTTGTATGTTCATGCCATCTCATCGACAATTTTCAGGTGGTTCAGGAATACGAGCGCGCAGTTATCTTCAGGTTGGGGCGTCTGGTATCAGGAGCAGCCAAGGGACCAGGTGAGTCATCTTCAGGTTGGGGCGTCTGATATCAAGGGCAGTTATGGAACCAGATGAGTTATCTTCAGGTTGGGTCGTCTGGTATCAGGAGCAGCCAAGGGGCCAGGTAAATTATTATGGTTGGCTAATAGGAAAAGCAAAGGGGCACATGAGCATACATGGTGTATATTGTAACACGAACATGTACCAGTTTACAAGTGTTCTCAACAAGTTTCTTGAAGAGTGCGCAATAAAAGTGGCATCTAGAGAGTTCACAAACTTGCAGTAAGTACAAGGACCATTGCAGTGTTTTGAGTCAGCCATTTCACTATGTACGTCTGTCATATATATTAGAAATGACGACAAACACAGCTTCTTTAGAATGCTAGGCATTAAAACCAATGACTGTGACTGTGATATGTCCGATGCGTATAAGCTGCAAATGCTCTTGTAAAGCACGTATGGACATAGGGAATAGTGACTAATTTTAATGTTTGTGTCATTAAGATGATGTAGCCAATACGTTTGTTTTGCACGAATGGACTGTGCTGCTTCCAATGTATGACACACAAATGTCCCCTTTACCATATGCATTTGTTTACTCTGTTGCATGGTTTTTCCTCCATGAACACCGTCCCTTTGATGGAATGTTGTATATTCAATGACATTATCTTCTTTTTTTTTAGAGGATGTCCCTCATGCTTTATTATTGTCATTGGTTCATGAAATAGGAATCTCCATAACTTGTTTTTCCCTCGAGATAGTATACTGAGGACACCTTCGTGTTAACTGAATCCCGTTTTTCGATATGTTACTAACCATCTTAATGAGTTAATTCCGAGAATTGTTTACCACACAAGAGAAAGTAGGACATTTAATAGCGTCATAGCAGTAGTAACACACAGTCTATGACACACATGTTTTAATACTTGTGGGTAGCTCATACGTAATAGTTTAACAGAATTAACATCCATGACTTCAGAAATTTCGCGTGCACATAATTAAGACTTAGATAAAATGTGATAAAAAAATAAGGTCACTAGGTAAAAAAAGAAAAACCTTTTGAACACTCTAGATGCTATATTTAGTGCCCAATCGTCACGAAACTTGGTGAAAACATTTGTCCCGATGGTATCTACATGTATATCGAGTCGAAGTGGGTCACGTGAGATCAAATTTGAAGATAAAGCCTGTGAACATTCGAGAGGCCATATGACACTTGCTCTAAACATTTGTCCTGATGATATCTGGGCTTAGTTCAGAACTGGGTCACATGATATCAACACTGGATCAAATTAACTCAAACGATTGAGAACACTCTAGATACCATATTACATTTCGCCCAGTCATCATGGCACTTGCTCAGAATATTTGTTTCTAATGACACCTTGGCAGCGTTTAAACGTGGTTCTCGAAACATCGTGAAAGCTGACCAAAACCGTGCAGTCCCTTCGGTCCTCAGTTTGGCGACCTCTGACCTGCGTACCTCTTGTTAGTCCCCCCCCCCTCTTCCGCCCATCTGGTGTTGTCAAAACTGAAATAGTCCATGTCTTTAAATTTCATTTTTGTTTGTCAGTTAATAAGCAACATCTATTGAATAAGGTTACCTTGGATTTCCCAATTTATTTGTTTATTTATTAGTTGCTAGGGATATGTAATGGTTTAAGCGCTGTCCGTTTTATGCAGCAAACTGTACTTTATTACGGGCGTATCAACAGTATTTCCCTCTTACTATCCACATGTTTTAAAGAATTGCGTACTCCCTTTTTTCAGGCAGATATATCGCAACAATGATGCACTGATTTTATCGTTAAAGCGAGTATATACGATATTAATGTCAACATTTTATTTTCGCATTTTCAAATCAAACCATGAAAACGAAAGAGGATTTGTAAATAAAACCAATAAACTATCCTTAAAGTTACATTAAATCAATGATGTTAACTTTAATGAAATCAATAATTACAAATTTACGCTTATACATGCACATTCAGTGGAGCAGATGCAACATTTGCTTCTATGATCAAATCTGCACATATGAGTGGGAATTACCCAACGAACACGAATGAATTTCCAACTGAACAGCATACAAGTATTCGCAATTGTATACATCTCTTAACTCCGTTAATATTTCTGGTTCTACTTGTTCTTAACATTTATTTATTCTAGTGTTTTATGGATCAAATATTTACCTGTTTTTGACATAAATAATAAAATATAATCGCTTTATGAAAAAAAAATGCGATGCCATTTTTTATTTCAATACATACCTACAATTGGACTCGAACTAATGCCTACAAAAATCGCGCGCTTCAATCAGAATTTCAAGCACTTTTATGTCCCTCAAGATAGTGTCCTGAGGACATATACGTGTTCAGAACGGTTCAGAACGGCCAACTATATGTTCTATATGTAATGCATCTTAATGAGTGAATTCCGAGAATTGTAAACCACAAAGGTGACAATAGGCAATCTTATAGCATGATATTAGTAGCAAATATATGAAGCACATTTCTGGATATTTGTGGGTACCCGATTGCATGCGTAATTATATACGAGAGTTAGCAGTGACTCTAAAAAATGCGCGTACATTTAAAAGGTTTAGAATTTTATGTCAATCATATATCTGTAGATGTAAACTGTACCTTAAGAATATTTACGTTCTTTATCCTCTCTATTTGATATTTAAAATGTTTCGATGTACTTGTATTTACAATCACAGACCGCTTCCTGTGTGTTCAAGAAAAAAAGAAGCACATTCTTATTAGAGCAAAGATTTACCGAAATATGTGATTTACATGTAAGTTGTAATATCTTTTGAATTTACGTTTTCTATTCTCAGAAATATTGCATTTTCCCCAGGATTGTACGCAATCCACTAGAGTGCATAAAATACTCGATGAAAAACCAAACATCCTGGCGTAATTATGGACCATTATTCAATGACAGCCCTGGAATACACGAATACCGAAACTTCCATCGATTGCATGGCTAGACTGATATCACTAGAAGAGTTAGTATTCAATAGATGACATTTTCTGACTGTACGAGAATTTCTCATCACAGCAATGCGTTTAGATGTCAATTATGGAGTCGGATTTCAATACGATAGTGGGGATGTATTTTGGGTGGCTGAGTGTTATTGGGATGAATTTGATTATCGTGATAGCACGTTGCAAATTAAATGAGTTGATCGTATTGTTATAATGGGACAGACATATTTCGTCAATATAATGCGATTAGGGATTTACACTGTAGTTATTCTGCTCATAACATTTTGCTACAAATGAATTAACAAAACCGAACGTGCTTTTTTATTTATTCAGTGTGTGTTTGCACACTTCAATAAATGAATATGTTACTAGTATGTGATTATAGTAGACCAACAGCCGAGAGCCGTCTCGAACTCGTACATAAAATTAAATATAAATATTAAATATAACATCAACTTACAATACAATATAAAAATGTCAGCTCCACAGAGCATTGCATAAAAATGGATTATTTTGGTTTGGGTGTTACATCTTGAGTTGTTTTTCAATGGTGTTCACAAAAATGAGTGTATTAAAAAGTGTGTGAGTAGGAATCCCACTTTTAACTGCTATCTTTTCCCGGTCTATTTTTTATCGTGCCATGCATAGACTCGTACACCAAGGTGGATCTGCGGACAGTCTCCTTTGATGTCCCTCCACAGGAAGTAAGTATGGGGGTACTAAATAGTCTCCGGTGACATGCTTACTTGTTTTGAAAAAATGTTGATACGAACGCTTTTTAATACAACATTAATGTTTTTATGGAATAGATCATATATTTCTTCGTAAATCAGAGTAAACTATGGGTAAATATATAATGGTGGACAAGGAAAATAGTACTCCCCATCATACACGGGAAAAAGCATAACACAGGTTAGTTGAGAGGCGACACTCATGGACACAGCGCTGGTCACCGCCTTCGAGCGGCCTGTGCAAATCACAAAATCGTCTACAGGACAGTTAACGCATACCCGAAGGACATTGTCTAATATCCATTCGTAGTAACAACATTAAAATATAAATGAGGCTCACTCTGGGGAAACGGGGCTGAATGCTTAATGTCATCCCAGATAAGCCTGTGCAAACATGTTGTGCAGCCATGTGAATCTGATAAAAAAAACGTGTCGTATTATGTTTGTCTCATAAATGAATATTAATTTGGCATGCCGAAGAACAATGCTATTATTAGCGGGATATATATCTTGAATAACAGAAAGAATTTTGTTCTGTTAATACTTTTGGTACAACACACACTATGCTAATTATCTGCTGAATACATGCTACTAGTATATTTCGTATATATTGACGTTTGGCATAAGACTTAATATACAAATTATACAGTTCTAAAATCTCGATTAATCTGTTCAATAGTAATATTATTTTGTTTTTATATTTTTAATAAGTAATTTCATCGAATTATGCAGAAAATGTCTATTAATATGAGAGATTATTTTACTACATCTTTTCAGAGTTATTGAACATGAATTATGTGAACATGTATATGGTGACGCAAAGTAGCTATGAGTAATGTTTCAAGAGCGTGTGTGTGGATTAATATTTCATTTAATGTGCAGGCATAACATTTATTCAGTTTAATATGGTTTGTATTTGACCTTATACACCGAGAATACATGAAGATAATGGTTGCATGTAACCGCGAGGGACAGTCATTATCTGGATGTCAAATCCAATTTATCCATATTGCAGCTGATATCTGCCAGTATAACATTTAAATGTTATGGATCCATTACAAGTATTCGTATTACACAATAGTTTATGGTGCAGCAGACAATTTCTATGTGATACGAATCTGGGACGCTTTTATTAAACATAATACAGAACATAGTATTATGTAGTAAGATAACACCAAACAAATGGCTAAGATACGGAGTTAGAATGAAACATAACGTCTATATGTATTTAAAGAACTTTCACACCAAGTCACTGGCCCCGTTCAGAGGCGTAGCGAACCCTCACACATGCAGATTCACGATATTGGCAACGCATTATTATATCTTAGCGTATTGATTGTTAAAATTCGAGAATTCTCCAATATGATTTTAAGTATCTTAAGTATACAGTCTGCGAAGACTAATAAACACATAGAACCAATCCTTTAAAACGCAAAAAACAAATTCCATTCACATTTACATAATGATAGTTTATCTTTTTTTTGAACAAAAAAGAACATATATTCGCATGGTAAAATTTACGAAACCATTTTAATTTTGTCAGCACATAAACAAAACTGCGCTCCAATGTTGCCCTGGCGTAATGTTTATTGTGTACGCCTAGCGACCGGGAGGTCACAGGGGCGATACCCACTGTGATAGCGTTCTTTCGATCTCCCTTTAGGACACCAAGATCTGGTTTCACCCAGGAAACGGACTCAATAGCTTTTCAATAAGCCATGGGCTTTCAATGCAATCAAGCTCGAATAAATAAGGTTTAAACTAATATGCGTGTTTTCTCCGCCAGGTGCTGACAAAGGACTCGGTGACGGTGGCTGTGGACGCCGTGGTCTACTACCGGGTAGATAACGCCACCACGTCCATCACCAACGTCGAGGACGCCAACCGGTCGACGCGCCTATTGGCGGCCACCACGCTGCGCAATGTACTGGGAACCAAGAACCTCAGTGAGATCCTGGCGGACCGGGAGGCAATCAGTCATCAGATGCAGGTGGGGGCGTGTGAGGGGGGAGCCATTGATATACTGTAAAATCATTACTATTCATGTGACTTTAATTTTCGTTGATTTTGTGGGTTGACATATCCACGAATTTAACACAAATACATCGGAAAATAATCAACGCAACATTTCTTCATTTTTTTCCAAAATCAGAAATCCACGAATTTACGTGTCCACGAAAAAGTATTTATAAACCACGAAATTTCACGCCGACCAATATAAATGATTTTACAGAATGCGAGATACGAGGGCGGGATTGACAATTAGATAGAATGAGTTTGGACTAGCCATGCGATAAAATAGTTCGGTTGAACATAATATAACATGTTTGCGACGCAAAATGCACGTGATTTCACTCTAACCCTTGGTCAAACAGCGTTAGACAAACAGAAATGCGGCGGGATCTCTATGTGTCATCTGCTTTTTTAAAGGTTTTAGGTTTCTGTCCGTTTGGTCATGTAATTCATTTAAGCAATCGATGTACACGAATAGAAAAGTGTATTTTTATCAGGTAGAGGACAAACATGTTTTTGATAATGTTAACTCGCAAATGTATAACGTATGTCATATGTTAAACTCATTGTATTCCTCTGATTATTAAGGAAAGGCCGCACGTCTACTGACTACGAACGCTTTCCTGGTGCCACAATCACAAAATAGTGTATGTCGGGAGAGCTATACGTTTCACAAAATTAGTTTGGCGGAGTGGATATGGTGTCCGCCTCGCAATCAGAAGGTACGATCCCCACACAAAAAAGTTTCCTTATGGCACCTGGATGTGGTTGTACTCAGGAAACGGACTCAAGTGTATAAGTAAACCTAAAGCGGTCGATGCAATTAAGCTAAAATAAACAGGTTTACACTTACTATCTTTTCACCTTACTGAGTAGGTAGGTGTCAACGGCTATCCGTCTAGCGCAGTGGTTGGTACACTCGTTTCTCACCTAAGCGACCCGTGTTAATTCCCGTTCCCGGCAGCGTGTTAGTTTAGTTGGTGATCACCATACCGGACAGATGGGGTTTTCTCCGGTTTCCCCGCACAACACAAGACCAAACCAAAATTGAAAAACCTTCAGTAACAACGAAATAGCTGTAAATTGAAGCTATAATTAAAAGTTCGCCCCAACTTGCTTGAGTCTAGTAAGTTAATTAGGTAGGAGTGCTGGGGCACACTCCAGTCTATACATAACGTAGCCTCTCGCTCGGATTAACTTCAAAATACACACACACACGAGTAGGTGACAGCATTCAGACATGACTTTACACATTGTTTCTATTACAGACATCCCTGGACGAGGCCACGGGCCCCTGGGGCGTGAAGGTGGAGCGGGTGGAGGTGTAAGTATAGTACTGTCATATCAATAAAAGTTCACCGTGGCGTAGTTGAAATGGTGTCTGCCTAGCGTCCGGGAGGTCACAGGTTCGATCCCCACTGAGTAAGCGTTCTTAAGATCTCCGTTATAGAGACCAAGTACTGGTTATTGTCCCAGGAAACGGACTCGAGGGCGTTTCAAATAAACTCGTGGCTTTCGATGGAAACGAGCGAAAATAAATACGTTTAAACTATAAAATTCTGATACATATTATTTACTACTGAATTGTTAACTCCCAGCAAATAGGCATTGATAATCAACTTGCTCATAATACGCGAACGATTGAAAGGCAGTCTTTAGAAGTATGTGCTGCTTATTAAAGAGGGTTGTTCTGGTAAAAAAATACTCTTCCTCAATAGATATTATCGTAACAAAAAATGTGTATCCTGGGCCCGTATTTCTCTTAGTACTTGTGTCGATGAGGATGATGGCCCTCTACCATTGATTACATCTTAAGTGTTACAAGCTATAGCCTTTTTATACATCGCATTGTCCGTTCTAAGGCGGTGAGCTCAGGTTTGGTCACTCGTATGCTAGATGTTGCGTTTTATGTATCGTATTAGTCTAGCTGATGGCAGTACATATTTAGCTCCTGATAATATATTTGAGCCTTGCTCTGTGAAAAGGGGGTTTAATGAATGTGCGTAAAGTGTCGTCCCAGATGAGCCCGTTCATTCCGAGGCTCATTTCGAGTCCCATCATTCAGTTGACTTTATTTACGACCCGACTTTACCCCAAGGGCGGGACTGTACATGTTGCCTCGTTCCATAGAGCCGTTATGACCTTATGGGTACATGACATGTATGTTTATCTTTTTTCGAAAAGTTTAATAAAAACAATTGGTTTTTTATCTATCTACTCGATTGAATACGGGGAAAAGTCTACAGCAAAATAGCAGGGTGCAATGCTCGGTCAAGCTACCTCCCTAGCCCCTCTCCCAAACCCTGGTTAGTATAAAGAATGTGCGGACAAGATGATGATTTAAAACTCATAATATAAATGTTAGTCTAATTTGACGGGAATTGTCTTTAAGTTTTAGAACATGTTACCAAACTGGACTTGCTTTCCAAGATGTCCCCTTATAGCAGCACTCGAAAGCTTTTGTCACAGTATATCTTTACTTATCTGAAATGTGTTCCAATAAGCCTCGCTCAGTAAAAAACTTGGCTTAATGCACGTGCTTTAATTGTCATCCTAGATTAGCCTGTGCAGTCCGCACAGGCTAATCAGGGACGACACTTTCCTCTTAAATTGAATTTTTCGTTAAAAGGAAGTCTCTCCTAAACAAAAATTCAGTATAGGCGGAAAGTGTTGTCCCTGATTAGCCTGTGTGGACTTCACATGCTAATCTGGGACGACACTTTAAATATATACATTAAGCCCAGTAACGCGGCTCAAATGACCATTCCAGGAAGGACGTGCGGCTTCCAGTCCAACTACAGCGGGCCATGGCTGCGGAGGCTGAGGCTGCTCGTGAAGCTCGAGCCAAGGTCAGTACGGCGCTAACCAGGGCCCATATTCACTAACCGATTCTTAGACTTAAGTCTAAAAATAAAGAAAATTCTTAAAACTGTATTGTTTTATAACATCTTGAAAGCCAAGTCTAGCATGGCAGTTATAACATTAAATTATATAATACATCATTAAAAACAATATGTTAATAATATAAGCACCAATTTGGTCTGTATATATTCAATATGAGAGGTATTTTTCTTGAGTCTAAACCTATTCTTTATTTTTAAGTCTAAGAAGGGGTTGTTGAATACGGGCGCAGCATGTGGCGAGCTGTGTTAGCGTTGGAAGAGGAAGCAAACTTCTAAGACGCTGATTTGTTGTAATTAACAAATGCTGTGATTGAAACATAAGGCAGATATGTAGGTCAAGTGTTTTCCGCAAATATCGAATTCGATTAAATTAAATCATTGCTTTTAAACTGTATGCGTGAAATTCCTTACCGATCTAACACAGGACAAAAAGGTGGGTTTGTGATATTTCGATGTTAAGAAATTAAGCATATTGCATGATTTAAGCAAATTTACAAAAAAAATAGCTTTGTCATAATCAAACCCATATTTCGGTGTATTGTAGTTTCTAAGCTTCACCGTTTTGCATCACCCATTTTTGATATCGGTATTTTTTTATATAATAAGCACCGAACAACGTTTGTTTGTTGATATTTTTATTCCAGTTAATAAAATAAATTTCCGCCCTTCCTTTTCACAATCACGCCTTAAAACGGACCCCAGACATAATTATTATGTTCATAATATTCGACTGAAAACGAATAACAGTACATTTTATATAATTGTAGGTGATAGCGGCGGAGGGCGAATTTAAGGCGTCGCGGGCGCTCAAGGAGGCTGCTGACGTCATCGCGCAGTCCCCGGCCGCCATTCAGCTGCGTTATCTGCAGACGCTGAACACGATCTCGGCGGGGAAGAACTCCACCATCATATTTCCGCTTCCTATCGACTTCATGCAGTCCTTCATCAATAGGAACAACCATTAGATAGCGCGCGATTGCGAGTGTGCGAGTGAGCATTTGTCATTGAAAAAACTGCGGGCATTCTTTAAAAACGATTCATTGCTGGCCGCATTCGATAGATCACATAACTGCGGGAAGCTTGGAGCAAACAGAACTCTTGCTTGCCACATAAACTATGGATACTTTATACAGTATTAGGCGTATGGTATACAGTGGACTCAGTAACGTGGTACAAGAGCGCTCTTTCGTCATTCAAAGACCTTTTCCCATAATCACTCTCATCTCAGTTTCATGAACTCGTTTGCTACAATGGCATTGGTTGCTATCGAAACGCTGATGACATTAAAGGCCTTTTCATACCACATCTCATCACATGTCCGTGAAGCAGACTGCAACATTTGATTTGTTTTTACCCAAACACTCGATGTCATTAAAGACCTTTTCATACCACATCTCATCACATGTCCGTGAAGCAGACTGCAACATTTGATGTGTTTCTACCAAAACACTCAATGCCATTAAAGACCTTTTCATACTTCATCTCACCTCTTTTTCATAAAACTGACTTTAACATGTGATTGGTTTCCGCTCTAACGCTGCATGCCATCAACGGCCTTTCCATTACCCATCTCATCTCAGTTCCATAACGTCGTCTGACCCATCTCATCTCAGTGCCATAACGTCGTCTGCTATATGGGATTGGTTTCCGTTCTAACGCTGCATGCCATCAACGGCCTTTCCATTACCCATCTCATCTCAGTTCCATAACGTCGTCTGACCCATCTCATCTCAGTGCCATAACGTCGTCTGCTATATGGGATTGGTTTCCGTTCTAACGCTGCATGCCATCAACGGCCTTTCCATTACCCATCTCATCTCAGTTCCATAACGTCGTCTGACCCATCTCATCTCAGTGCCATAACGTCGTCTGCTATATGGGATTGGTTTCCGTTCTAACGCTGCATGCCATCAACGGCCTTTCCATTACCCATCTCATCTCAGTTCCATAACGTCGTCTGACCCATCTCATCTCAGTGCCATAACGTCGTCTGCTATATGGGATTGGTTTCCGTTCTAACGCTGCATGCCATCAACGGCCTTTCCATTACCCATCTCATCTCAGTTCCATAACGTCGTCTGACCCATCTCATCTCAGTGCCATAACGTCGTCTGCTATATGGGATTGGTTTCCGTTCTAACGCTGCATGCCATCAACGGCCTTTCCATTACCCATCTCATCTCAGTTCCATAACGTCGTCTGACCCATCTCATCTCAGTGCCATAACGTCGTCTGCTATATGGGATTGGTTTCCGTTCTAACGCTGCATGCCATCAACGGCCTTTCCATTACCCATCTCATCTCAGTTCCATAACGTCGTCTGACCCATCTCATCTCAGTGCCATAACGTCGTCTGCTATATGGGATTGGTTTCCGTTCTAACGCTGCATGCCATCAACGGCCTTTCCATTACCCATCTCATCTCAGTTCCATAACGTCGTCTGACCCATCTCATCTCAGTGCCATAACGTCGTCTGCTATATGGGATTGGTTTCCGTTCTAACGCTGCATGCCATCAACGGCCTTTCCATTACCCATCTCATCTCAGTTCCATAACGTCGTCTGACCCATCTCATCTCAGTGCCATAACGTCGTCTGCTATATGGGATTGGTTTCCGTTCTAACGCTGCATGCCATCAACGGCCTTTCCATTACCCATCTCATCTCAGTTCCATAACGTCGTCTGACCCATCTCATCTCAGTGCCATAACGTCGTCTGCTATATGGGATTGGTTTCCGTTCTAACGCTGCATGCCATCAACGGCCTTTCCATTACCCATCTCATCTCAGTTCCATAACGTCGTCTGACCCATCTCATCTCAGTGCCATAACGTCGTCTGCTATATGGGATTGGTTTCCGTTCTAACGCTGCATGCCATCAACGGCCTTTCCATTACCCATCTCATCTCAGTTCCATAACGTCGTCTGACCCATCTCATCTCAGTGCCATAACGTCGTCTGCTATATGGGATTGGTTTCCGTTCTAACGCTGCATGCCATCAACGGCCTTTCCATTACCCATCTCATCTCAGTTCCATAACGTCGTCTGACCCATCTCATCTCAGTGCCATAACGTCGTCTGCTATATGGGATTGGTTTCCGTTCTAACGCTGCATGCCATCAACGGCCTTTCCATTACCCATCTCATCTCAGTTCCATAACGTCGTCTGACCCATCTCATCTCAGTGCCATAACGTCGTCTGCTATATGGGATTGGTTTCCGTTCTAACGCTGCATGCCATCAACGGCCTTTCCATTACCCATCTCATCTCAGTTCCATAACGTCGTCTGACCCATCTCATCTCAGTGCCATAACGTCGTCTGCTATATGGGATTGGTTTCCGTTCTAACGCTGCATGCCATCAACGGCCTTTCCATTACCCATCTCATCTCAGTTCCATAACGTCGTCTGACCCATCTCATCTCAGTGCCATAACGTCGTCTGCTATATGGGATTGGTTTCCGTTCTAACGCTGCATGCCATCAACGGCCTTTCCATTACCCATCTCATCTCAGTTCCATAACGTCGTCTGACCCATCTCATCTCAGTGCCATAACGTCGTCTGCTATATGGGATTGGTTTCCGTTCTAACGCTGCATGCCATCAACGGCCTTTCCATTACCCATCTCATCTCAGTTCCATAACGTCGTCTGACCCATCTCATCTCAGTGCCATAACGTCGTCTGCTATATGGGATTGGTTTCCGTTCTAACGCTGCATGCCATCAACGGCCTTTCCATTACCCATCTCATCTCAGTTCCATAACGTCGTCTGACCCATCTCATCTCAGTGCCATAACGTCGTCTGCTATATGGGATTGGTTTCCGTTCTAACGCTGCATGCCATCAACGGCCTTTCCATTACCCATCTCATCTCAGTTCCATAACGTCGTCTGACCCATCTCATCTCAGTGCCATAACGTCGTCTGCTATATGGGATTGGTTTCCGTTCTAACGCTGCATGCCATCAACGGCCTTTCCATTACCCATCTCATCTCAGTTCCATAACGTCGTCTGACCCATCTCATCTCAGTGCCATAACGTCGTCTGCTATATGGGATTGGTTTCCGTTCTAACGCTGCATGCCATCAACGGCCTTTCCATTACCCATCTCATCTCAGTTCCATAACGTCGTCTGACCCATCTCATCTCAGTGCCATAACGTCGTCTGCTATATGGGATTGGTTTCCGTTCTAACGCTGCATGCCATCAACGGCCTTTCCATTACCCATCTCATCTCAGTTCCATAACGTCGTCTGACCCATCTCATCTCAGTGCCATAACGTCGTCTGCTATATGGGATTGGTTTCCGTTCTAACGCTGCATGCCATCAACGGCCTTTCCATTACCCATCTCATCTCAGTTCCATAACGTCGTCTGACCCATCTCATCTCAGTGCCATAACGTCGTCTGCTATATGGGATTGGTTTCCGTTCTAACGCTGCATGCCATCAACGGCCTTTCCATTACCCATCTCATCTCAGTTCCATAACGTCGTCTGACCCATCTCATCTCAGTGCCATAACGTCGTCTGCTATATGGGATTGGTTTCCGTTCTAACGCTGCATGCCATCAACGGCCTTTCCATTACCCATCTCATCTCAGTTCCATAACGTCGTCTGACCCATCTCATCTCAGTGCCATAACGTCGTCTGCTATATGGGATTGGTTTCCGTTCTAACGCTGCATGCCATCAACGGCCTTTCCATTACCCATCTCATCTCAGTTCCATAACGTCGTCTGACCCATCTCATCTCAGTGCCATAACGTCGTCTGCTATATGGGATTGGTTTCCGTTCTAACGCTGCATGCCATCAACGGCCTTTCCATTACCCATCTCATCTCAGTTCCATAACGTCGTCTGACCCATCTCATCTCAGTGCCATAACGTCGTCTGCTATATGGGATTGGTTTCCGTTCTAACGCTGCATGCCATCAACGGCCTTTCCATTACCCATCTCATCTCAGTTCCATAACGTCGTCTGACCCATCTCATCTCAGTGCCATAACGTCGTCTGCTATATGGGATTGGTTTCCGTTCTAACGCTGCATGCCATCAACGGCCTTTCCATTACCCATCTCATCTCAGTTCCATAACGTCGTCTGACCCATCTCATCTCAGTGCCATAACGTCGTCTGCTATATGGGATTGGTTTCCGTTCTAACGCTGCATGCCATCAACGGCCTTTCCATTACCCATCTCATCTCAGTTCCATAACGTCGTCTGACCCATCTCATCTCAGTGCCATAACGTCGTCTGCTATATGGGATTGGTTTCCGTTCTAACGCTGCATGCCATCAACGGCCTTTCCATTACCCATCTCATCTCAGTTCCATAACGTCGTCTGACCCATCTCATCTCAGTGCCATAACGTCGTCTGCTATATGGGATTGGTTTCCGTTCTAACGCTGCATGCCATCAACGGCCTTTCCATTACCCATCTCATCTCAGTTCCATAACGTCGTCTGACCCATCTCATCTCAGTGCCATAACGTCGTCTGCTATATGGGATTGGTTTCCGTTCTAACGCTGCATGCCATCAACGGCCTTTCCATTACCCATCTCATCTCAGTTCCATAACGTCGTCTGACCCATCTCATCTCAGTGCCATAACGTCGTCTGCTATATGGGATTGGTTTCCGTTCTAACGCTGCATGCCATCAACGGCCTTTCCATTACCCATCTCATCTCAGTTCCATAACGTCGTCTGACCCATCTCATCTCAGTGCCATAACGTCGTCTGCTATATGGGATTGGTTTCCGTTCTAACGCTGCATGCCATCAACGGCCTTTCCATTACCCATCTCATCTCAGTTCCATAACGTCGTCTGACCCATCTCATCTCAGTGCCATAACGTCGTCTGCTATATGGGATTGGTTTCCGTTCTAACGCTGCATGCCATCAACGGCCTTTCCATTACCCATCTCATCTCAGTTCCATAACGTCGTCTGACCCATCTCATCTCAGTGCCATAACGTCGTCTGCTATATGGGATTGGTTTCCGTTCTAACGCTGCATGCCATCAACGGCCTTTCCATTACCCATCTCATCTCAGTTCCATAACGTCGTCTGACCCATCTCATCTCAGTGCCATAACGTCGTCTGCTATATGGGATTGGTTTCCGTTCTAACGCTGCATGCCATCAACGGCCTTTCCATTACCCATCTCATCTCAGTTCCATAACGTCGTCTGACCCATCTCATCTCAGTGCCATAACGTCGTCTGCTATATGGGATTGGTTTCCGTTCTAACGCTGCATGCCATCAACGGCCTTTCCATTACCCATCTCATCTCAGTTCCATAACGTCGTCTGACCCATCTCATCTCAGTGCCATAACGTCGTCTGCTATATGGGATTGGTTTCCGTTCTAACGCTGCATGCCATCAACGGCCTTTCCATTACCCATCTCATCTCAGTTCCATAACGTCGTCTGACCCATCTCATCTCAGTGCCATAACGTCGTCTGCTATATGGGATTGGTTTCCGTTCTAACGCTGCATGCCATCAACGGCCTTTCCATTACCCATCTCATCTCAGTTCCATAACGTCGTCTGACCCATCTCATCTCAGTGCCATAACGTCGTCTGCTATATGGGATTGGTTTCCGTTCTAACGCTGCATGCCATCAACGGCCTTTCCATTACCCATCTCATCTCAGTTCCATAACGTCGTCTGACCCATCTCATCTCAGTGCCATAACGTCGTCTGCTATATGGGATTGGTTTCCGTTCTAACGCTGCATGCCATCAACGGCCTTTCCATTACCCATCTCATCTCAGTTCCATAACGTCGTCTGACCCATCTCATCTCAGTGCCATAACGTCGTCTGCTATATGGGATTGGTTTCCGTTCTAACGCTGCATGCCATCAACGGCCTTTCCATTACCCATCTCATCTCAGTTCCATAACGTCGTCTGACCCATCTCATCTCAGTGCCATAACGTCGTCTGCTATATGGGATTGGTTTCCGTTCTAACGCTGCATGCCATCAACGGCCTTTCCATTACCCATCTCATCTCAGTTCCATAACGTCGTCTGACCCATCTCATCTCAGTGCCATAACGTCGTCTGCTATATGGGATTGGTTTCCGTTCTAACGCTGCATGCCATCAACGGCCTTTCCATTACCCATCTCATCTCAGTTCCATAACGTCGTCTGACCCATCTCATCTCAGTGCCATAACGTCGTCTGCTATATGGGATTGGTTTCCGTTCTAACGCTGCATGCCATCAACGGCCTTTCCATTACCCATCTCATCTCAGTTCCATAACGTCGTCTGACCCATCTCATCTCAGTGCCATAACGTCGTCTGCTATATGGGATTGGTTTCCGTTCTAACGCTGCATGCCATCAACGGCCTTTCCATTACCCATCTCATCTCAGTTCCATAACGTCGTCTGACCCATCTCATCTCAGTGCCATAACGTCGTCTGCTATATGGGATTGGTTTCCGTTCTAACGCTGCATGCCATCAACGGCCTTTCCATTACCCATCTCATCTCAGTTCCATAACGTCGTCTGACCCATCTCATCTCAGTGCCATAACGTCGTCTGCTATATGGGATTGGTTTCCGTTCTAACGCTGCATGCCATCAACGGCCTTTCCATTACCCATCTCATCTCAGTTCCATAACGTCGTCTGACCCATCTCATCTCAGTGCCATAACGTCGTCTGCTATATGGGATTGGTTTCCGTTCTAACGCTGCATGCCATCAACGGCCTTTCCATTACCCATCTCATCTCAGTTCCATAACGTCGTCTGACCCATCTCATCTCAGTGCCATAACGTCGTCTGCTATATGGGATTGGTTTCCGTTCTAACGCTGCATGCCATCAACGGCCTTTCCATTACCCATCTCATCTCAGTTCCATAACGTCGTCTGACCCATCTCATCTCAGTGCCATAACGTCGTCTGCTATATGGGATTGGTTTCCGTTCTAACGCTGCATGCCATCAACGGCCTTTCCATTACCCATCTCATCTCAGTTCCATAACGTCGTCTGACCCATCTCATCTCAGTGCCATAACGTCGTCTGCTATATGGGATTGGTTTCCGTTCTAACGCTGCATGCCATCAACGGCCTTTCCATTACCCATCTCATCTCAGTTCCATAACGTCGTCTGACCCATCTCATCTCAGTGCCATAACGTCGTCTGCTATATGGGATTGGTTTCCGTTCTAACGCTGCATGCCATCAACGGCCTTTCCATTACCCATCTCATCTCAGTTCCATAACGTCGTCTGACCCATCTCATCTCAGTGCCATAACGTCGTCTGCTATATGGGATTGGTTTCCGTTCTAACGCTGCATGCCATCAACGGCCTTTCCATTACCCATCTCATCTCAGTTCCATAACGTCGTCTGACCCATCTCATCTCAGTGCCATAACGTCGTCTGCTATATGGGATTGGTTTCCGTTCTAACGCTGCATGCCATCAACGGCCTTTCCATTACCCATCTCATCTCAGTTCCATAACGTCGTCTGACCCATCTCATCTCAGTGCCATAACGTCGTCTGCTATATGGGATTGGTTTCCGTTCTAACGCTGCATGCCATCAACGGCCTTTCCATTACCCATCTCATCTCAGTTCCATAACGTCGTCTGACCCATCTCATCTCAGTGCCATAACGTCGTCTGCTATATGGGATTGGTTTCCGTTCTAACGCTGCATGCCATCAACGGCCTTTCCATTACCCATCTCATCTCAGTTCCATAACGTCGTCTGACCCATCTCATCTCAGTGCCATAACGTCGTCTGCTATATGGGATTGGTTTCCGTTCTAACGCTGCATGCCATCAACGGCCTTTCCATTACCCATCTCATCTCAGTTCCATAACGTCGTCTGACCCATCTCATCTCAGTGCCATAACGTCGTCTGCTATATGGGATTGGTTTCCGTTCTAACGCTGCATGCCATCAACGGCCTTTCCATTACCCATCTCATCTCAGTTCCATAACGTCGTCTGACCCATCTCATCTCAGTGCCATAACGTCGTCTGCTATATGGGATTGGTTTCCGTTCTAACGCTGCATGCCATCAACGGCCTTTCCATTACCCATCTCATCTCAGTTCCATAACGTCGTCTGACCCATCTCATCTCAGTGCCATAACGTCGTCTGCTATATGGGATTGGTTTCCGTTCTAACGCTGCATGCCATCAACGGCCTTTCCATTACCCATCTCATCTCAGTTCCATAACGTCGTCTGACCCATCTCATCTCAGTGCCATAACGTCGTCTGCTATATGGGATTGGTTTCCGTTCTAACGCTGCATGCCATCAACGGCCTTTCCATTACCCATCTCATCTCAGTTCCATAACGTCGTCTGACCCATCTCATCTCAGTGCCATAACGTCGTCTGCTATATGGGATTGGTTTCCGTTCTAACGCTGCATGCCATCAACGGCCTTTCCATTACCCATCTCATCTCAGTTCCATAACGTCGTCTGACCCATCTCATCTCAGTGCCATAACGTCGTCTGCTATATGGGATTGGTTTCCGTTCTAACGCTGCATGCCATCAACGGCCTTTCCATTACCCATCTCATCTCAGTTCCATAACGTCGTCTGACCCATCTCATCTCAGTGCCATAACGTCGTCTGCTATATGGGATTGGTTTCCGTTCTAACGCTGCATGCCATCAACGGCCTTTCCATTACCCATCTCATCTCAGTTCCATAACGTCGTCTGACCCATCTCATCTCAGTGCCATAACGTCGTCTGCTATATGGGATTGGTTTCCGTTCTAACGCTGCATGCCATCAACGGCCTTTCCATTACCCATCTCATCTCAGTTCCATAACGTCGTCTGACCCATCTCATCTCAGTGCCATAACGTCGTCTGCTATATGGGATTGGTTTCCGTTCTAACGCTGCATGCCATCAACGGCCTTTCCATTACCCATCTCATCTCAGTTCCATAACGTCGTCTGACCCATCTCATCTCAGTGCCATAACGTCGTCTGCTATATGGGATTGGTTTCCGTTCTAACGCTGCATGCCATCAACGGCCTTTCCATTACCCATCTCATCTCAGTTCCATAACGTCGTCTGACCCATCTCATCTCAGTGCCATAACGTCGTCTGCTATATGGGATTGGTTTCCGTTCTAACGCTGCATGCCATCAACGGCCTTTCCATTACCCATCTCATCTCAGTTCCATAACGTCGTCTGACCCATCTCATCTCAGTGCCATAACGTCGTCTGCTATATGGGATTGGTTTCCGTTCTAACGCTGCATGCCATCAACGGCCTTTCCATTACCCATCTCATCTCAGTTCCATAACGTCGTCTGACCCATCTCATCTCAGTGCCATAACGTCGTCTGCTATATGGGATTGGTTTCCGTTCTAACGCTGCATGCCATCAACGGCCTTTCCATTACCCATCTCATCTCAGTTCCATAACGTCGTCTGACCCATCTCATCTCAGTGCCATAACGTCGTCTGCTATATGGGATTGGTTTCCGTTCTAACGCTGCATGCCATCAACGGCCTTTCCATTACCCATCTCATCTCAGTTCCATAACGTCGTCTGACCCATCTCATCTCAGTGCCATAACGTCGTCTGCTATATGGGATTGGTTTCCGTTCTAACGCTGCATGCCATCAACGGCCTTTCCATTACCCATCTCATCTCAGTTCCATAACGTCGTCTGACCCATCTCATCTCAGTGCCATAACGTCGTCTGCTATATGGGATTGGTTTCCGTTCTAACGCTGCATGCCATCAACGGCCTTTCCATTACCCATCTCATCTCAGTTCCATAACGTCGTCTGACCCATCTCATCTCAGTGCCATAACGTCGTCTGCTATATGGGATTGGTTTCCGTTCTAACGCTGCATGCCATCAACGGCCTTTCCATTACCCATCTCATCTCAGTTCCATAACGTCGTCTGACCCATCTCATCTNTTTTTTTTTTTATTGATATTAGTTATATTGACCAATTCGATTTTTGATACAATATTTGACCTGTTGCAATTTAAGCTGCATTTCTGCTTGCAAGTTTACATGCCCCTGCTGTACCGGTCTTAATTAACAGCGACGTTCTTAAATGATCATATACAAAATATATGAACAACCGGTATAAATATATTGATTTTTGTTTTGCTCTGTCCGATAAAAATACGTATTATATTTAATCATAAAATTGAGAAACCTTTTTATAAATGTAAAGCGATACTGCATTAAAGTACTTACGGAAATTACGTTAGCACTACCACAAACACAACCACTGTAGAGAACTACGCCCAATAACACAGTCTTAAGGAACATCTCGAAGACAACAATGCTTTTGACACTAACAGAGTGACACTTCCAGAGCTATAACTATGACACATATACATTTTTTTTTTTTGTCAATTTATACTCATTACTCCGCCATATCTTTGAAAACATATAACGTTTATTAAAAAAAGTTTTTAAGATAAATTCTGATTTTGTTTACATACAAGGAGATTAAATGAGTCCGTTGGTCTAGCCCGCTTGATAACAATTTTAATAAACTATTAAAATACGTGTTGATTTATAGACATTTGTTGGTCTTATGTTTTGCATGACAATTTAATAATGTTGATGCATGCGAACGTGTTTATCACATTGTAGTATTACAGGCTTTATACGGATTATGGCAAATAGTATATTTCTAAAATAAATGACACACGTTCATTCAAAAAGGAAAAGAAGCAAAGAGAACTAGGCTCGTAGCTTACTGCGGGGTGTGTGTTAAATTTACTGTCATATCGAGCTGTATCATTCTATTGAATATAACAGTTTTAAGAACATTCTGACATTTTAGACGTAAGTCTAGGAATTGATTGATGGATACGGGACCAGGATAAAAACATTTATATAACAAAACGTTCATCACACCAGAATATTATTCTATACATATCACTAATTTTAATCTACTAAGTATTTTACATTTTATTACAAAATATTCCCTTACAATTGTTGACACAATGATTTATCTCATTGACATTTTTTCTATATTTTACTTAGCATGAACTTCATGATATTTAACACTTGTTTCCATTGATCCAATCTTGATCCGCGACATTAAATTCAGAAACTCTCCATCCATTATCCGTGGATTAGTATTTCCCAAACATTGCGTGTGTTGCTATCTATTAAAAGCACTTGATTGCATTTGTTTATTCAATAATTATTAAATGAGCAGATCAAATGTATGATTCAAAACCTTATTGCTTTCATTTAGACACTGTTTTATAAATTTCTATCTGTTCTAAACTTTAGATTAATGAATATTTTTTGTGAAATCGAGCATTAATTTATGAAATATCACAAAACAAGCGAGTTTTTTAGATTCGATTCAGGTATAACTTAAAAGATATAAGATATGCAAGTGCCATAGACAATAATAATTGCACACTTGTTAAATATGGTGCAGTCATAATTTATTTATAAATTGCACGGCAGTAACATTGACGTTCATGAAATTTAAATTTTCAATAGTATAAGAACTAGATAATTTTAACAACACCCTGAACTATGTATTAACTTTGTACTGGAAAACAAGCACTAAGAAAAACAGGTTCACAAACTACGAAAAGAGCAATCTCCACGCAGATTTGTCGTTCCATGCTCTCACATACACCTCTGCGTTGGGCTCAGCAGCCATCTTGCCACGAATCGTGGCATGAATCTTGTCAAAACCGAACAAGCGCATTCAAAGTATATTTGATTGGATTTTTAGGATCAGAGGCGTTAAATAATGAAATAGGTATTTTAAATATACGATACATCGTGCAAAACCTTGGTAGTTTTAATGCAATTCTTTGGAACTATTTTATTGCCCATTTACGCAGATGGAATCATTCCGCGCACTTAACAGATGTAAACAAATGAACAAATTGGGTGACGTTATGCAAATATATGTTGAATTCAATCGAGTAAGTACACTCTGTTCGTACCAAGAATTACATATATGTTAGATTCCATTGAGTAAGTACACTCTATTCGTACTAAACATTATATATATATATTGGATTCAATCGAGTAAGAATACTCGGTTCGTACCAAGCATTATATAAGTTGGTTTCAATCGAGTAAGTACACTCGGTTCGTATCAGGCATAATATATGTATGTTTCAATCGAGTTAGTACACTGAGTTCGTATCAAGCATTATATATGTTGGTTAACATCGAGTAAGTTGAAAGCGGTTCGTATGGCGCATAATATATGTTGGATTCAATTGAGTAAGTGCACTCTGTTCGTTCAAAGCATTATATATGTTGGATTCAATCGAGTTAGTACACTCTGTTTGTACCAAGCATTATAAATATTGGACTCAATTGAGTAAGTACACTCTGTTCGTACCAAGCATTATATATGTTGGATTCAATCGAGTATGTTCACTCTGTTCGTAGCAAGCATTATATATGTTGGATTCAATCGAATAAGTACACTCTGTTCGTACTAAGCATTATAAATGTTGGACTCAATTGAGTAATTACACTATGTTCGTTCAAAGCATTATATATGTTGGATTCAATTGAGTAAGTACACTCTGTTCGTACAAAGCATTATATATGTTCGATTTAATTGAGTAAGTACACTCTGTTCTTACCAAGCATTTTACATGCTGGATTCAATTGAGTAAGTACACTATGTTCGTATCAAGCATTATATATGTTGAATTCAATTGAGTAAGTACACTCTGCTCGTTCCAATCATTATATATGTTGGATTCAATTGAGTAAGTACACTCTGTTCGTACCAAGCATTAGCTATGTTGGATTTAATTTAGTAAGTACACTTTGTTCGTATCAAGCATTATACATGTTGGATTCAATTGAGTAAATACACTCTGTTCGTACCAATCATTATATATGTTGGATTCAATTGAGTAAGTACACTCTGCTCGTACCAATCATTATATATGTTGGATTCAATTGAGTAAGTACACTCTGTTCGTACCAATCATTATATATGTTGGATTCAATTGAGTAAGTACACTCTGCTCGTACCAATCATTATATATGTTGGATTCAATTGAGTAAGTACACTCTGTTCATACCAAGCATAATATATGTTGAATTCAATCGAGTAAGTACACTC
>VMBQ01003548.1:16378-39444 GCA_007657795.1 Dreissena rostriformis | reverse complement strand
GCATATTTTATATGAGCAGAGAGAGAGAGAGAGAAATAAACGAAACTGAAAAGACCCATCATAAGATAAAGAGAATACAGGCACAATTTTTAAAAGAAGTTGTAGCCAAATTGTTGCAATGATATCAATTTGATCTTTTTCAAAAGCAATTTGCCTTCCCTATATAATTTACATTCTTAGATCATTTGTCAAAGCCTCGAGATTTTATTGTCGGTTTTTGATTTGCTTCTAAATATATAAGAGTTAATTATAATAAGTATATACTTTATCATTATATTGAAAGTTTCTACAACACAATGTTAATTACATCCAGATCAATACGCATTGTTTACTGTTGCAGTTACAATGCAAGCTCGCGCCATATGGACTGTACAGATTTGCTTTCATATAAAACATGCATTATCTTTTCAGTAAAACATGCACGGAATGTGCAGAGACTTTAAGATTTAAAATTACATGTATACAAATATTTATTTGTGGGTAATATGCACTTCAAAATCCTGTATTCCAAATTGCGTACATTATTATCTATGATGGCTTTGAATAATATTAAAAAGCATGTTTCCAGTCAATGCTCTGTTCATATGGGGACATTATTTGTTTCCATTTCCTTTCCTGTTTTTGTTTTCTTCAACGTTTTGTTGTAAATTATACAAATATTTACACACTATCCTTGTTTTTTTGTATACCTTGCCTTCGAAATGTGTTATTGCTAATTTGTGTTTATTGTTATTGGTTAACTTTACAATTCCAGTTTAGATACAATATTTGACCTTTTGCAATTTAAGCTGCATTTCTGCTTGTAAGCCTACATGCCCCTGTTGTACCGGTCTTAATTTATAGCGACGTTCTTAAAGATAATGTACATACTATATGTAGAGCCGGCAAAACTATATCGATTGTTTGCGCTGTGCAATAAAAATACGTTATAAATTAAAAACACAAAATTGCGACACTTTAAAAAAAAAATGTACAGCAATGCATCTTACTAGTACATACCCAACCACAAACAAATCCGCTGTAGAGAAATATGCACAATAACACAGTCTAAAGAAACATCTTCAAGACAACGATGTTTATGACGCTAACAGATTGACGCTAAGAGAGTTATAGCTATGACACGTATGCCAGTGTATTTATCAGTTTATACTAACACCTTTGAAAAACCAATAACTTTAATTAATCAAAGTACTCAAAGTACTGGTGGGGCGATTTTGCTCACATTTTGTGGCCGTTAAAACACTATACACCGTGATGCCAACCAATCACCTTTTTTGAAGAAAATAGATGGAAGTACGGAAGGGTGAAAGGCTGTCAACATTTTATGATTTAGTAATTGGGGTTAAATGTAAATGCTGCTTTTTAAAACAAGTCATTGTCGTATTTGCCAATTGATAGCTACACTGCGAAGATATAATACACTTACCCAGTTCCAAACTTGACATATATTTGATAAAGACAAGCATTGCAGTAATTTAGTATAATTAGTAATAATTAGTACAGTAAGGTTTCTGAATCGTTCTTGTCTACGTACACGGGCCTCCGTATGTGTCAAAGTATAAAGTAAATCAATTCAGTATCAAGTAAGATAGGGCAAATGTTAGTTTTTGAACAATTGGATACTAAAGGTCAATGTCAACCAGGGTTCAAGGTAAAAAGTCAACAGAAAGGTCTTGTCCAAAGGGGTGTTCTGTCCAAGACATAAGTAAATCCATTCAATAATAGGGAAAAAAGTATCACCCAACGTGACTCGAACCTACGACCCCGAGTTTAACAGTCTCGTTCTCTACCGACTGCGCTAGCCGGGCGGACACATTCGTCTCCGCAATGTGTTTTATTAAACATCAAACAATTGCAACGGAAAATACCGATGTACTTCGACACAGTGTTTTTGTGGGGAAGCGAACAACTACAACGAGCGAGGCCTGGTATTGAAATGCGCATGGGGGGTTAGAGGGTTAGGGTTAGGGGTCGGGTTAGGGTTAGGGTTAGCCTTAACCCTACCCTTTACCTAACCCGACCCCTAACCATAAGGGTTATCTCCCCTTTACCAGGCCTCGCTCGTTGTAGTTGTCCGCTTCACTTTTTTTTGTGGCGCAATAATACTAATACCATGCGATTAAAGCTATTTTGTTTGAGAATGCAGAATCCAGATACAAAGTTAGGTTAATTGCAGTAACAGACTTTATTCTTCGGTTTTTATGTATATTATGTTACCTATGGAGCGATTGCCGAAGGCAATCGCCCAAAAATAACGTTTGAAGATAAATTATGTGTTTGTTTACATACAAGGCGATTAAATGTGTCCGTTGGTCTAGCCCGCTTGAAAACAATTGTAATAAAGTATTAAAATACGTGGGAATTATAGGCATCCGTTGGTCTAATGCAAGGAATGACAACTGATACCTGAGGCCGTGCTTATCACGTTGAACTTTTTACACGCTGTATAAGGATTATAGGAAATTGGCAATTTCTAAAATAAATGACACACCTTCATTCAAAAAGGTAAATAAGCACAGAGAACTACGCTCGTAACGAACTGTGCCGTTTGTCTTAAATTTACTATCATATCGAGCTGTATAATTCTATTGAATATAACAGTTTTAAGAACATTCTTAATATTTACTTTTTATACATACGTGTAGGAGTTGATTGATGGATGCGGGCCCAGGATAAATACAATGTATATAACAAAACGTGCATCACACCCGCATCTTATAATATATACATATCAATAATTTTAAGTTAATTATCATTTAACATTTAATTATAAATATTACTTTGCAATTGGTGGGGCTATTGTAGTTCATGTCAATGATTTTCAGAACAATTGTTGCTGACCCAGAACGTCTTTCTGCAGTGCCTATTTCACGGGCAACAATCTGGAAATGTAAAATATACATTTTCATGTACTTTTTATAATTGGAATTATATAGGTTCAGCTTACATAAATTTGTAATTCTACTTCAAAAATATTTCGAAAGTACGAAGTAAAAAAAAAATAGGTAAATGATCATCCAAATGAGTAATAAACACTTAAATACGCATAAGAAATTCATTTTATTTTGAATTTAAGCAAACGGGAATACTGCGCTTCCAATACTCAAATTATTCAATCAGAAAAATAATCTTACGATTCAAGAGATTGGGAGGAAATCAACTTTACCTGGAAGGTTATTTCTGGTAACAGTTCGTAGTCCAGAGCTGACTGGTTCCTCACTTGAATAAGCACTGAAGATTCAGAGTACACCTCACTTGGCAGGGGAGAAAAATCTGTGTACGGCTTGCCGTTCATCTCCAACGAGAGCGCAAAATGGCTGTTCAGTCCCTGAAAAATTGAAATGAAACCAACATCGTGTTATTCATGTTTTCCCATTTAGATATTAAATGTTCGCCTATTTTGTATGAACTGTGTGCTATACACAGAGAATATAATGAATAATGTTATTGTAGAATACATAACCAAGATACGAAACAGTTTTCCTTTATTCTCCATCTTCCTTCCCAAATTAATCACATAGAGGACTGCATTTCAATAGCAATCGTTCAAGTATATAAATTCAAAATGTATCATTACCAGATAAAGCAAACAATTTTGAAGTTACAGCTGGAAATGTCCAATCCATTATTAAAATATATAAAAACAAATGCTGAATCCAGAGCTATAACCTCAAGAAAAAAATAAAAAAATAAAAGTCACAATCTTGAAAAGAAATATGAGAGCTCTAGCCAATAAATACACACCTGGTCAATGTCAGACACATTCATCACAGCTGGGATGTTGAAGGTGATCGGGACCCCCTCCTGCATGTTCTCAAAGATCGAGGCCTGGTACACGCGCAGGGGAAATGTGGGGCTGTTGTCGTTCACATCGTCAACTTTGATCGTGACCAGCGTGACAGCGGTGGTTATGTTGGCTGGCTGATTGTTGTTATTTTCTGTTGCCTGGTTAAAATGTTAATGTTAATTAATTATGTTAAGTCAATAAAGCAGAAATAAGAAATCAACAAATAAGTAAAGGACTTAGAACACCAAGGAAATTGTATTTGAAATCCATCATGTTACTAAATTGTGTTTTCAAAAAATGTGAAAAATGCTTATAAAACCTAATTTACATGCAATCTCATACAATTGTACCACCAGCACATAATAAAATTCAACCAAACTGCAAGTTGCTTGAATGAATATATTAAATATAATCATGTATTGAATATAAAATCAAGCAAGTTCAGACTCTACCTTGACATTTAATGCATACACTCCTCCAGTCTGCTGTATGTTAGGGTTGTCCCTGTCTAACGGAGACTTCACTGTAATATCTCCAGTTGAATTGTTGATTGCAAACAGATTGGTGTCCCCTTAATAAAAGAAAAACGCATTTTGTACATCCTATTTGAAGTAAACTTTCTTGATCAACAAACAACAACAGCAAAGGCAGAAATATTATTACAATTAAATTCTTGTCCATCAAAAGTATCGTGTGCACATCATGTATTTCGATGTTAAAATATATAAACATGTTGAAATAATCTTGTTAATGGTTGCCAGTAATGAGTTTATAAATTCATGTAAACTTCTTCCTAAATGCCAAGGAAAAAAGGAATATATCTTTTACAAAAAATGTTTCCCACAAATATTTCAATGTCCTGTCGTACCACTGTCGAAGCTGTAGGAGACAGACGTATTTGGAACACCTTTGTCCCCATCAAAGGCAGTCACCTGGAGAACTGTGGTTCCCTGAAGAAATTCAGATAGAAATTTAACACAATAATACCAAACAATTATTAATACAGGCTTAGTGAGAGCTATGAAAATGCCACAAGCACTTTTGAGGTTATATTATGCAGGTTTAGTTAAAAAGAGAAAACAATTAAGGACATTGAAAAAAAGAACCTGCCATCACTCATTATTTCACATGGACCTGTCAACACCAGCCAATCATCATTATTTCACATTTATATGTCATGAACTCAGAATTCTGCTTAAATGTTGGCAGTCACTCTCAAAAGGAAAGAGCCATTCTCAGCAGTCTTGAGCAATATTTAACAAATGTTTCAAATTAAAAAAACAAACTTTGGAAATACAAATGCAATACAGTAAGCATGTGCATTGCAGCATGATGCATCTTAGTCATCAGTAACAGCTGAAAGAACTAAAAGAAGTAAGACAGAAAAGATGCAAAGTTCTCTCTCACAATTGTAGCATTTTCCACAATGTTCACGCTGTATGGCAGATTGATGAAGTATGGGGGCTTGTCCTGTACGTCTATGATTTTGATGAGCAATGAAGCAGTACCATTCCTCCCTCCATTACCACCATTATCCTGCACACAAACAAATAGAAAAAATAATTATGTATGCAAAGTTTGGAATTTCTTTTTGCATTGCTAATGATTAGTTTTATGACATTTATTGTTTTTCTTGTCTAAACAATGATCAGTGATTTTCATGTTAGAATCGATGATAAGACTTGACAACTTACATTGACCATGAGGGTGAACTCATAGAAGTTGTTCACATTATAGTCCAGTTTTCTGTTGACCTTTATCTGTCCAGTCAAAGACTCGACGAGGAACGAATTACGGTACACGTCCGACACAGCTTGACCTACAGGCTGTCAACATAAACAATATATATGAGCCAAGCTCTGAGAAAATCTGGGTTTATTCGTGTGCGTGAAGTGTCGTCCCAGATTAGCGTGCGCAAGCTGCACATGATAATCAGGGGCGACACTTTTTGTCTTTAGACTGGATTTTCGTTTAGAAGAGACTTCCTATAAACGAAAAACTCCATAAAAGCAGATTGTAACATCCCTAATAAGCCTTTACAGACTGACTGCACAGGCTAATCTGGGACAATACTTTACGCATATGCATTTAGCCTGAATTTCCCAGAGTGCTGCTCATATTAATGCAAACAAAGAATATGTAAGATTCAATTCAATGTAATGTAGTTTAAGAGTTCATGCAATTACTATAGGGTTTGTATATATAAGCTTATTTCATATATGAAAGGAATCAATATAAAAAATTGTTGAACCACCAATATTGTTCAGCTAAATTTATGCTGAATATAATTTCAAAGAGAAATAGACACACATATGCTGTCAAACAACACAGACAAGATGCATTTAGCAATACCACTATTGTTCTTTTCTGGGGATGGGAATGTATTTGTGGCTAAAACACCAAACATTTTTATGAAGAAACAAAAGATCCAGAATGATGTTGTCAGTTAGGACATGATTTTAAAGGAATTTCATATGTGGAAAACTATATATTTGGCCCCTGGTATGTGCTGCTAAGTGGTCTTAGCATAACTCTCAGCATTTATCATTCAGGTATCTAGTTACCTCCATGGAGTACCGAAGTATTGGGTTTGAATCTGGGTCCGAGGCTTTCACAGTCATCACTGACAAGTCCATAGTGGTGTTCTGACAACAAGAAGTGAACAAAGTTATAACATTGGAAAATATTTTCACTGATTTTTAAGTGAGATACGTGCTCAAAACATTCACAACCAAATAGGTTGTCTTAACCTTTTACTTAGATTTTTGCCTTATTTTGAAAAATATGCAAGACTGAAATATATTTTATGTCATACTGATGCAGATTTTCCATATGTCAAATTCTCCAAAAGCAGTGACAGTTTGGTCAAAAGGTCACATCAAATGTTATGGTACAGATGTATAATAAGAATTGTGCCCATAGGTCACACCAAATGTTGTGGCACAGGTGTAAGATTAGAATTGTGTCCAAATGTCACACTAATTGTTTTGGCACGCATGTAAGATAACAAATGTGTCCAAAGGCAACACCAAATGCTGTGGCACAGATAAAAGATTGGAACTGTGTCAATAGGTTGCACCAAATATTGTGGCACAGGTGTAAGATAAGAATTGTGTCCATAGGTCACACCAAATATTGTGGCAAAGGTGAAAGATTGGAATTGTACCCATAGGTTGCACCAAATGATGTGGCACAGGTGAAAGATTGGAATTGTGTCCATAGGTCACACCAAATATTGTGGCACAGGTGTAAGATAAGAATTGTGTCCATAGGTCGCACCAAATTTTGAGACACATATGTTAGATTAGAATTGCGGCCATAGGTCACACCAATTGTTTTGGCACGCATGTAAGATTAGAAATGTGTCCATATGTTGCACCAAATGCTGTGGCACAGATGAAAGATTGGAATTGTGTCCCTAGGTCACACCAATTGTTTTGGCATGCATGTAAGAAAATAAATGTTTCCATAGATTGATTAAAAAAAGGTGGCATAGATGGAAGATTATAAATGTATCCATAAATTGCACCAAACGTTGTAGCACAGATGAAAGATTGGACTTGTGTCCATAGTGCACACCAAATGTTGTGGCACAGATTACAGATTGGAATTGTGTCCGTAGGTCACACCAAATGTTGCGGAACAGGATTAAGATTAGAATTGTGTCCATAGGTCACACCAAATATAGTGGAACAGGTGTAAGATTGGAATTGTGTCCATAGGTCACGCCAAATGTTGTGGAACACGTTTAAGATTATAATTGTGTCAATAGTCAAACCAATAGTTTTGGCATGCATGTAAGATAAGAAATGTGTCTATAGATTGCACCAAACGTTGTGGCACGGATAAAAGAATGGAATTGTGTCCATAGGTCACACCAAATAATGTGACAAAGATGTTAATTTGAAAAATGTTTTCCATAGGTCACACCAAATGTTGTAGCAGAGATGAAAGATTGGAATTGTGTCCATAGGTCACACCAAATGTTGTGGTACAGGTGCTAGATGAGAATTGTGTCGATAGGTCACACCAATTGTTTTGGCATGCATGTAAGAAAAGAAATGTTTCCATAAATTGATTCAAAAATTGTGGCATAGATGAAAAATTGGAATTGTGTCCATAGGTGACACCAAATATTGTGACACAGTTGTAAGATTGGAATTGTGTCCATATGTCACACCAAATGTTTTGGAATGCATTCAAGATTATAAATGTGTCCATAGATTGCACCAAACGTTGTGGCACAGATGAAAGATTGGAATTGTGTCCGTAGGTCACACCAAATGTTGTGGAAAAGATTATAGATTAGAATTGTGTCCGTAGGTCACACCAAATGTTGTGGAGCAGAAGTAAGATTAGAATTGTGTCCATAGGTCACACCAAATTTAGTGGAACATGTGTAAGATTGGAATTGTGTCCATAGGTCACGCCAAATGTTGTGGAACACATGTAAGATTCGAATTGTGTCCTTAGTTACAGATTGCACCAAACGTTGTGGCACAGATAAAAGAATGGAATTGTGCCCATAGGTCACACCAAATATTGTTGCAAAGATGTTAGATTCGAATTTTGGCCATAGGTCACACCCAATGTTGTGGCAGAGATGAAAAATTGGAATTGTGTCCATAGGTCACACCAAATGTTGTTGCACAGGTTCAAGATAAGAATTGTATCCATAGGTCACACGATATGTTATGACACAAGTGTAAGATTGAAATTGTGTCCAAAGGTCACACTGAATGTTGTGGCACAGGTGTTAGATTAGAAATGCGTCCATAGTCACACCAATTGTTTTGTCACGCATGTAAGGCTAGAAATGTGTCCATAGGTTGAACTAAATACTGTGGCACATATGAAAGATTGGAATTGTGTCCATAGTTTGCACCAAATATTGTGGCACAGGTGTAAGATAAAAATTGTGTCCATAGGTCACACCAAATATTGTGGAACAGGTGTTAGATTGGAATTGTACCCATAGGTTGCACCAAATGCTGTGGCACAGGTGTACGATTGGAATTGTGTCCGTAGGTCACACCAAATATTGTGGCACAGTTGTTAGATAAGAATTGTGTCCATAGGTCGCACCAAATTTTGTAAAACAGATGTAAGATTAGAATTGCTACCATAGGTCACACCAATTGTTTTTAGCACGAATGTAAGATTTGAAATGTGTCCATAGGTCACACCAAATGTTGTGATACAGGTGCTAAATTGGAATTGATAGTCACACCAATTGTTTTGGCATGCATGTAAGATAGGAAATGTGTCCAAAGATTGAACAAACTATTGTGGCACAGATGAAAGATTGGAATTGTGTCCATAGGTCACATTAAATATTGTGGCACAGGTGTTAGATTGGAATTGTGTCCATAGGTCACACCAAATGTTTTGGCATGCATGTAAGATTAGAAATGTGTTCATAGATTGAACCAAATGTTGTGGCACAGATTAAAAATAAGAATTGTGTCCATAGGTCACAATAAATATTGTGGCACAGGTGTTACATTAGAATTGTGTCCATAGGTCACACCAAATATTAAGGCACAGATAAAAGATTGGAAGTGTGTCCAAAGGTCAAACCACATATTGTGACACAGGTGTTAGATTGGAATTGTGTCCATAGGTCGCACCAAATATTGTGACACAGGTGTTAGATAAGAATTGTGTCCATAGGTCACACCAATTGTTTTCGCATGCATATTACATAACACATGTGTCCATATATTGCACAAAACGTTGTGGCACAGATGAAAGATTGGAATTGTGTCCATAGGTAACACCAAATATTGTGACACAGGTGTTAGATTAGAATTGTGTCCATAAGTCACACCAATTGTTTTGACATGCATGTTAATTAGAAATGTGTTCATAGGTTGCACCAAATGCTGTGGCTCAGATGAAAGATTGGAATTGTGGCCATAGGTCACACCAAATGTTTTGAGCACACATGTATGATTAAATTGTGTCCATAGGTCATGCTTAATGTTTTGGCACACGTGTAAGATAAGAGTTGTGTCCATAAGTCACACCACATTTTGTGGCACGGATGTAAGATTGGAATTGTGTCCATAGGTCACACCAAATGTTGTGGCACAGACGTAAGAATGAAATTGTGTCCATATAACACACCAAATGTTGTAGCACAGATGACAGATTGGAATTGTGTCCATAGGTTGCACCAAATATTGTGGAACAGGTGTAACATTGGAATTGTGTCCATAGGTCACACCAAATTTTGTGGCACAGGTGTAAGATTAGAATTGTATCCATAGATCACACAAAGGTGCAAGATAAGAATTGTGCCCATAGGTCAAACCAAATACTTTGATCACAAACAAACTCGACCGTACAGGTGTGCTCTTAATGCCCCTTTGCATTTATTCCTATGGAAGGGGCATAACAATCTTTGCTTGTATAGACTTTACATACATATCTTCTGTAGACAAAGAATGTTGTAAAACTATTCATTGACAACACAAACAGTTCCTTACTGGTACACAAAATAGTAAAATTTAGTTTTTATTTATGTACAAATATCATTTCAATCAGGTTAGAATAGCAACCATTTTTACCTGGTTCTCATTGATCAGTCATTATACAGCTGTTTGCCATTATTTTCAAATCAAGGTATCGTTAAGTTATAAGAATATTTGTTTTTTCTCTCACAAATCGTTCAAAATTTATCTTTACTTAGACGGTTCAATTTATACCATGAGACATACCATAATTGTAAGGTAAAAAATGAGTCATGTCATTTGAATCGCGAGAACTCTTGATCTCGTGGCATAACTATCTTAAACAGATATTTCACTTCACTCCATATTGCACAGTATACACTAATAAATTACATTTGTCATAGCAATTCTAGCCAATATTGATGCTAAATGTGGTTAAAAATTTCATAAACGCAAATGTGTGTCATGCCTGCACATGCAAGTTCATCATTCCTGCGACGGCATAAAGTGCATTGTGTTATATGCGTCTCTGAGGATGACCAATCGAGACAGGTTTATTCCAAATCAACATGCATACATCGTGATATGCAATGTGTGCACGTTGGACACTGTTATTATTCAATTATAATGACCAATCATCAAGTTAATTAAATAAAGATTGATGCAACATTTACAAACTTTTTTTTTAATCATGCAAAAGAAGAAGTATATTTATCTGTAAAATCAATTTGTATTTGTCTGCATAGAAATTACTAATATGTTTACTGACCTACATAATCATAAAAAAAATATACATGTGTATTTAAACATCAGGTGGTATAATAGAACATTTGGGCTTTATTGGGCCATACAATACACATTTGGCTTTTTCCAGATTTTAATGTTGCCAGTTCTTCTCAAATAGGACCTCAAACTGTGACCAGCTATATGGGGGTGATTGTAGACAAACTTCCAAACTTTCCTCGAATGTTTGACCCTTATAAGAGTATAGACTTGTAACTAATTATTTATGATTTGTTGACCAGTACACAATGGTTAACCAAATATAAATGATATATACAATCTTTACCTCAAGGACACTCAGTTCATATCTGTTCTGGATGAACGTAGGATTCTCATCATTTATATCTCTTACATACAGCGATATATCTTGAACAATCTATAAATAAGAAAACATATTCAATACGTCATTTGCTTATATCCAATTCACAATATAAATATAACAACTTGCCAACTATTTATGAAAAGCATTGACAAAAAGAAAGAAGCTTACAAGGTCATAAAGAATATATATCAAATACTCACTCTATTTGCTGAATTTATATTTGAACTGTCTTGAACAGCAAACAGCAACCGCACAGTTGGCTGATTCTGCAAAACAATAACAATTATTACACAACACCATAACTATCTATCTTAATTTTTCCACAAGAAATGAAATAATATCAATAAACCTAAACTGTGCCTTCCTGTGTTATCTGTTATCTGCTACTAGTGATAATCAAAATACCGATACCTTGACTTTTGCTTGAACAAAGTTCAATGACTTCTTCTGTAAATGGCGTTTTAAAAGTGCAAAAGGAAACTCTACATTATATTATTTATTCTAGCTACTATCAAGGTATTGATAGAAACAAGATAGACATAGATGTCCCTACATTCCACTTTTCCATAAAAACTCCATTACTGTCAAAAACAGGCTGTTTTATGGCCAAATTTGACTTTTGACCTCCAAGTGAGACCATCCCCTTTGATGCAGGGAGACTGGGATACATGTACCACGCCGTCTCCCCATGGTGGTTATTTGTGGTAAGCTATTTTTTAAAGTGGAATGATAAAGAACAAAGTTATAGTCGGGCCCAGGTGTTTTATAGCCAAATTTTACGTTTGACCTCTAAATGTTTCCTTAACCTTTGAGATAGAAAGACGGGTGTTAAACACAACATGTTGTCTCCTCTTGGTACAAGTTATTTTGAATCATCATATTTAATTACACATATAGAGTCCGGACAAGCTTTTTATGGTCATATTTGACAAGTGTTACACATTTGTCAAAATTTATTTTATAATACACCAAAACAGTAATTGTTAAGCTGTTTTAAGGACAAATTTCACACTTGACCTCTAAGTTTGAACTTAACATATGCTCTCAATTTTGCATAGACGTTTTTTACTTAGACCTCATGTACATTGCAATATTTTTGTTTATTTTTTCAGAATTAGCAATTTAAGAATTCTTATTTCCACAATTTGGGGATCTTAAAAGTTGGCTTAATTTTTCGACAAATGTCATTTCTATTTTTATTCATGGCGGCAATATGGTGGAACCGTTTCAGCAACTACGGCCTCAACCACCCAAGGAATTGTTTGTGTAGGAAATTTCATCAAATCATATCTGAAAAGTATAGAGAAAATGTCTTACATTTTTTATCAAAAAATATTTCTACACATCATGAGATTACCGTGAAATCTCTGTCTAAAGGACTTTTCAACAAAACATCCACCATTCGTCCTATTTTGCTATCCCCTCGCTCGTTGTTCAACCATATAATTAAGTACGATGGGTGAGTGTTAGGAATCGTGAAATGTAACTCTTCCGGTCCATCTGGATCCGTTGCAGTCATTGTGAATAAAGTTGTGTCTGAAATAGTGTAAAAATTATCTGTGTCAACATTGAATTGTTATAATAAAATGAGATAATGTAAGTATGCATAAAGATACTGCTTCAAGATGAAAGTGAACTGCAAGTTTTATATCAGTTGCTAATAACACTGTGGGCATGATGAATAAATGATATTTGTTCCATTTAAGGCCATTTAATGCACAATTTAGTTTAAAGACAAACACTATATAATCATCAAATACATTATAAACACACACAAACATAAATGATTTCAAGGATTAGAAGTTGGCTACGCACTGACTGGAGTATCCTCATCGGTAGTCTTCAAACCACCAACATTGACAAACATTGGGCTGTCATTGCCTGTAACTGAATTACAGAAATCCCATATAAACATTTACATCTCACTTGTCAACAATGAAAAGCAGTTGTTCCCATACGAAAATGCAAAAAACGAAATAGCCAACTTCCTATTCAACACAGTATTGCCAGGGTAATACACTTTGGGTCACTGTGGAAATAAACACTCATGTAAGTTCAAGTGTTACAACAATTGTTGAAGATTTTACCTGGTTAGTGATTTTTTTATTTCATATGAACAAGTTTTTAACAAATATGGTCAAAACCAACATAGACTGAGACTGAGCTTTATCATAATTTTGTCACAATGAGGCATTGAAAGTGTTTAGAAAGTTGTTCTAGGATTGGACAATCTTTTTTACTCCCACTTGACCCATATTGAAATTTGGCCTAAATATTGTTAAGATGTAACCAAGCTGGATCATTATTGAGTCATAAATGTGGCTTCTAGAGCGGTTAAAAGGTTTTTCAAAGCTTTGACCAAGAGACCTAGTTCTTGATACCATTTGATCAAGATTTGACATTGACTTACATATTGTAAAGATAAATATCATGACCAACCTTTATAAAGATTGAGCTTCTGGAATGTATACAAGATTTGTCTGGTGACCTTTTTTGACACAACTAGGAACTTGGCCTACATATTGTAAAGATGAACACTCTGACCATGTTTCATCAATATTGAGCGAAAAACGATGGAGTCAACAGAAGTACAAACTAAAGATTGATAACAGATTGGATGTCAAACATAGACTGATCACTTTGCGCTTAAGTGAGCTAATACGATAGATTTATTGACTTAATAACAAACTTAACTTAAAATTGTTGTCATGATACATTATGGTTATAAAGGCACTTATATGACGTGTGCTTGTTCTTTTTTTGACAACGCTAAGTCTGTTATTCACACTTAGATTGAAATCATAACTGGGTCATTCAGATAACTACCGTTTGTTCACAAATATTGCACTACAATATTTTGAAAATTCAAACTATGGCTTCCAAAGTCATGCAAGACGGGTGTTATGTGTTTTCATACCAACACTAAACTAGGTGAACTCGCTTTGATATTACATCCCTTTATAGTGAGTATGTCTTTACCCAGAGTTCATAATCAACTTCCTGTGGCTTTTTGCGTAGACATTCAGATTTCAGATTTGGTAGGTCAGTACACATAAATATGGTTAACAATTTATTTAAGTACCCAGAATTGACCTAGGGATATCATTCATAATTACGCAAGTGAAGTTTCCTAATGTCGGAAACATCTTATTAGAAATAGATTTTAAAGACCCTATGCTGAAGCCAAACCTAAAAGCCAAATAATATCGAAAAATATATAGAGGGACCCAGCACATGGGGGTATAAAAATTAACATGAAAATTATTTCACACAATTCTGAGATCAAATCTAGCTGAAATTGTATGATTATATAGGAACCATTCTAGCCATTGTAGTTACAATTTCTGAATTATGCAGAAGAATGGAATGATTACAATCCATCTAGGATCACAAAACCACAGAAACACATTACGCCAGCAGCTAGGGTTATGGTGGCGATAATGGCTAGTCAGACAATAGAAATGGATGGGTCTAATTCAATTAAGGCCAAGAATTATTGTCCTTAACTATTGCTTAATTGCCTCTTCAGGTGGCCAAATATTCATGGTAATATAATACAATGTTCTATCTGCAATCGGCCTTACAGCAGCTTGCAAAAAAGAGCCTCACTTTTTGGAAGAACTATTACAATAGTTTAAACATGTATATTAAAGCCCAACTAAGGCTTATAGAGCTAGTTATATTCTAGTCTGTGTTTCAAGTTGGCCTCCCAGGACATCCCGTTTGCCCTTCTACCAAAGCCACTACTCCAATTTGACCTAAACTTGATGACAACATATTTGATCTGCTTTATAAAGATTCAATTTTAAAATATATGTTTATTTAATATTCATAGAACATTTTTCACAACATTCTTGAAATCATATGGAAATTTGTTGCAGACAATTTAACAACAGCTCTGAAACAATATTTGATCATTGCATGACAGACGTGTCACGTAGCACTAGTGCATAACTTAAGTAGTTTATGAGAAATTGTGCCAAAAACTGCATTTTGGTTTTCTGCTTACCAATTTTTTCAAAACTGTCATATAGACTTTCAAGTGATTGTCTGACAAACTAAAAACACCTATACAATTAATGTTGTATTTTAATGGAAAAAAACAACAACCCACGAATACTTTTCACAAATGGATAACTAGAAAGGGGTAAGAAAAAAGTGTATATCACTAACCTTACTGACCATACTTGTTTGTGCAGACCCTACTCTTGATCATATTTGCTAAATTCACTAAAACAACTTTGAAGTTTGAGAAAATTGTTGATGAATTCTATCATATTGGCGAAATTAACTTTGAATTAACTAAAATTACCAAAAAAAGAATGTAGTATTTTTTAAGTTATCACAGGATTCAAATTTAGATAGACAGACGGACTGACAGGGAGTCAACCTATAGTCCACTCCAGTGAAACTGGTAGTGGACTTATGAAATGACATTGTAAAGCCCATATCAAGCAAACCAGAGGAATGGAGTCCATCCAATGGGTCGGATTTAATAAATCATGTATTTGACAGTTCATTTGACAATATTAACCTTAAGATATATATTTGCATTTTGTGATAATTATTGTAGAATACCCTGATATTGAATTTTCATTTCCAATATTCTTATTCTCAATATTCCGTTTACTGTTTAGAACACAAACAACAACATTTTTTTCTTTCCAATTGTTGACAATGATAAATGATTATGTCTAGAAATCGATTAACAGCACATTTAGAACCCAGCAGGGTAAGGCTTTCATGAAGAAAATGGCAAAAATCTGAACGCTATTTTTATAATTGTTAAAATAACCAGCTGCCTCAAAGGCGTTTAAAAAACTGAATGAATGCTCAATATGGCTTTATTTGCTCTATAAATGTATTCATGAACAACAGGTGCTTACCTAATGAGGCGGATTTTCATTAAGAAGATTCTGAGTCATTCAGAGGCATTACAGTTGAACATGTCATGCATTTGTTATGTAGTCTCTTCTGCTGGACCTCAAGTAATTCTGAGTACACAGCTGCTATAATGTGCACACACATAATTCTGAATCTAAACACTCGGAAATATTGATAGACATCAGCTTTGTGTGGTTAATTACTAATGTATTTATATAAATAGATATACAACGATTCATACTCACCAGTGTGCCCTACTGCCAGTTGCAGCAGAACAATGTAGTGTAACGATGGCAACATTGTGTATCAGGGGAGCTAATATGCAATGTCCAGTCCCCTACCCTGATGGTCTCCCTTCTTGGAGGATGGCCGATTGAAAAGGCACTTGTTCAGCAAAATGGCAAACTGGAAACAAAAAAGTGTCAATGAGGTTCACATTACTACTAAGAGAATATTAGCTATAAGAAAAAAATCGACCAGATACAATAAGGCTCAGACACTTAGAACGCTTCAGTCTTATTAAGCTAATTTAGCATCAACAAATTTACATGTGACGACTAAATCAGTAAACCAACATTATGAGATCACTCCACATTTTTTGTTTGACCAAGATTGCTTGTCCAACGATTTCTAGTGTAAAAATTGGAAGATTCAACCAAGCGCTACAATACATCACTAAATATAAAAACATGATTGGTCAAATGAATCCTTGATTGACAGAAATCTTCTAGTCAACTGACTTAGTTAATGCACTTCCTCGCAAAAAATATATTTGGGACCTTTGTGGGCTAGTATGGGCTCCAGATGGGTCTCATATATAGATTGTTTGCTGGGTTATATTAATTGTAATTTCTTTTAAATATCTGGTGCATAACCGTCGAGTACACAAAGTGGCCATTCTTCAAAAACAAACAATAATAGACCAAAAGACATTTTCTCTACAACAAATGTGTTATTGATTTTCACTTTTTTTATTACTATTTGATGGCTAAGTTCCAAATTAATCATGCAATAAACCCTTCATCAGTGAAGCATTACTGCTAAAACACAACAGCACAACTGTTGAAGCCTAGCATAATATAGCAATTTCCTTATAACCAGTCAGCATCTATATTGCAGTACAAAGACGGTCAATTAAGTTTTCACAATTAAACATTGTAAGAATGGCGTGTCATAATCAAATCTATCAAAGTGGTTTAATTACAATAATCACCAAACCATAAATATTTTCCTTTCTTATTTATAATATGAAACAAAGTACAATTGCGTGTGATATGAAGAAAAGCATTCATGATAAAAAGTATTGTCATAAGCAGAAAAATAAATTATTGCATTGATCTACAAAACTTAATACATCATTTTTGTCAAACCTACCAGGTAAAATCCTCAATGATAATAATAACAATAACAACAATTCTGCAATAATGTGTATGAATTGATGCTTAAAAGACTTTCATAAAATTAAATAAACTATGTGGAAGCACCAAGCATTTTCAAAATACCTGTTAACATATTTAAATGTTTTTTTTTTACATATCAAAATAGTTCTCAGTTAAACAAGTATCATTTACTTTCATTAGAACTGATGNAAATAAGTTACCACATAATGCAGAGTTATTGTTCCTATACACGTTCCCTCCTTCTCCCCCTCCCCCTCCCCCTCCCAAGTTAAGTTGCAAGTTAAAATTGTTACAAACTGACAGCTGTCCTCAGTATGAAGCATAATGTTATCGAATTATCATAAAATTATCATCAACATATAATACTTGTATTATATATAAATTTAAGCTATAATCATTAAGTACATTAGATGTTATAATATAATTTAAATCATTAATTAAGCTAAATGTTATTCTTAACACTTAAGTGCTCCCTTATATCTAAACTTTTTATAATTTTAATCTCTTCAAGACGCCTAAGATATCAATTTTAACTTTCCTTAGGTGTTATCTGAGATCATTGGTTACACATTTGTATTGAAATCATTATCCATTACACTTGGATGCTTAAGTACTATGTGTTTGTGAGGTTGCATTGTGCTGCAAGTGAAAATGGTTATATGAGAATATTACTGATTTTTGTTCGCATATTTCATTTCTTTTTAAGCAGTTCTCTTATCAAACAAACTAGAAATGTGTCACAGACACGGATGCCCCCCACCCACCCCAAACACATCATACAATAGTCTTGTTGTTCAAGGCCCGATGAAAAATAACCAACACTACTGACTATTTATTTTTATTTCAATTTTGTATCAATAATGGATGGTTCTAGCAAACAATCGAAACTTATTAAATTCTATTTCATAAAAAAATAATTAAAACTGTCACATTCATCCTTATAATGTATTGAAATTATTTTGAGTAGACATTTTCATTGAACACATTTTATCTTAAAAAAACTTTACTTAAAAAAACATTAAAGAATATTATCAATACTTAACTTAAATCTGATAAATTATGGTTAAATAAACAAAGACAACCTGGCACATGATGGGTCTGACTCATCAAATCAATAGATACAGAATGTTATTTTTGTAAAAAAACTAATATGAAGATCTTGAATAACAGCTTGTATGCTGATCAAACAACTTCAAACGGGAAATTCTAATGTTAAATCCATAATAATTCATTATATTTTTCTTCCTGGAACAATGCCTATAATAAATTCCCACGGGAAAAAGAATTAAAATTAGAAATCATACCTTACACTTCTCAGGACTGTTTACATTTGAAATTAATATTCGGCCTAGGAAATTCTTCAATCTCGTGAGTGTTTTTGTTACAACAATTATTGTCATCCATCATTTATTGTCGTCAATATTCATTACACCTATATTCATAGGTATTGACATGACCAACTAATGCACATAATATTGATTACTTTCCAACATATCCCTTTATTATTCTCTGTCATGCATTACCTAGTGTTCCATTATTAAGTCCTCGTCAAGCCCATGTATTCATATTTGGTTCTATGACATTATGCAACATGATTATACAGTCTCATGTCCTATTGAGAAATTGTCTAAGATAAAGAGTGCAAATATTTCATATTTCATATTCCCAGAACTACAATGACTGACATACAAAGGCTGCAGGCACTAGAATCATTTGGTCACACATTGGTGACATTCACAGATTATGTGACAATTGTACTACTGAACCAAATGTAGTCACCAATGACTGTGAACATAGACAAATGAATAAATAAGCAGTAACATTTTGAAAAAAAGATAAATTCCTTTCTGTAATTTTCTTTAAAAACTGTTTAAAAATAGAATTGGTGATAATTTACAAAATTAAGTAAAAAGTGTACCCAAAAGCAAAATGATGCAAATAATACCGATATTTCTGATAAAACTTCACAAATGTGTTTTGATATATTTTCTACACTTTTTCGATTCTTATTAGCAACTTTACATACTTGTACGTTGTTTCTGTATTACATCCAAAATTATAGTTTATTTGGAAATTAAAGTAACATGTTAATAATAAAAAATACAAAAAGAACGTATCCCAAATAATACAATTTTAAATTTAAAATTTCCCAAATGATCGATACAATGAGCGTTTCCAAATCTACGGGCAAAATCAGATAAGGATCGATCTCATAAATACATGTCCCCGGCTAAGTTACCGGGTGATGTAGAAGAATTCCCTTTGAGCTAACAAACAACGCTATGATTACCAAAACCCTTCTTAAACTTGTCACATTGTTTACAGTTAGAAACCTTTACAAACAAATAATGCAGGGAAAATCAATCAATGCCATACGCAACAATCCGTTATCTCTGTAATGCAAACATGGTGAGGAGTTTTTTTTAATGAATTAATAGTGATAGCAAATATACTTGTATCTGAGGAGTAAATAAATACCAGCCCACAGTTTCCTCTTCTTCAAAGCCTGGTAATCAAGAAAGTAGAGTATGGACTATCATGTTTGAAATGGGGAGATTAAAGTATTACAAAACAAAACAAATAATATCAAAGTTTGGTTCACTCTTATCATCTACAACAAAATATGCACAGTCATGTATGCGGTTAATCACCTGTGATAAATGACCAAATGTCAATGTTGAACAAGTTTTAAATAACTAAAAATAATAATAATAAAAAAAAAATAACAACATATTAACCAGAAAATTTACACATTTTTGTAACATTTAATATTCAAAGGGCACATTATATAGGTTTTTCCCCTAATTTTCAACAATATCAATATTAAATAAAACAAGCAATATATTTTCATTCACACGTTTTGCAACACATGTTTATCTAGTTGCAATACAATATTGATTGAATTGTTAAGGAAAGATTATATACATAAATATTTTTCTAGATACACAAGGTTAAGTAGGGATCAATTTCACGCATACACAACTCGTTTTATAAAATATGGTATGATATGACAACTCATGCCAGATCCTATATATTATGTAAGGAGTAGGATTCTGAATAGGCAATTTTAGTGTACGACATTTATTTCTTGTAATGAATAGTAACTATGTGTAATGTATGTAAGTTTAAGCGAAATTAAGCCGTATTATTGGTACCATCTAGTCAAATAAATGTGGGTTTGTTATGTTATCAATGTAAAATATAAACATGTGTATGTATATCATGTTAGTCTTAAGCACTAAACATGTAATCGCAATGTCTGTGGGTTTTAAAAAGATAATGACTTCTTAAGGTACATGAAATTCCTCCTGAACATAAATATGTTGTACAATATCATATAAAATTGAAGGAATAAACTGAGCATTTGAATATGAAGAAATGCGAAAACTCCAGAAACATCCTGAGAATTTTTTTTAGTCTGCTAGTCTTTTATTTAAAGCAAGTAACCAATTGCATATACAGAGCAGGATAATACATACAACACGATATAAACATCAAAACTGATTAAAGCAGATGTCACCTCATTAGATTGGTCAGTGCAAATAATTAGGTGGTTTTACACTTAACCAAGTCATGTTAACTTAATAAGGCTACACAATTGACAACATAGAAATTAAACAATAAAACTCAATCTTGGAACGGTTAGAGCAAAAAAACAACATTAGGTGTTTCAACCGGTTGGATGACGCGCTGAACCTAAAGCAAAAACATACCAACTTTCTGGGAAATGATGAAATACTGTAAATACGCATATCAACTAAAGTCCTTCTTGTTTATAAGATCTTTTAAGAAGCAGCATAATAGCACAAATCCTACATCGTCTGAATGCATCTCCGGAAGAAACTGTAATGCCAGATTGTAAAACGTCAGATACAGTTTCCAATAAATACACATATTTGGTTAGAAAGAAAAAGGCCATAACCATTTGATAAAACACCATTACGAAACATAATGTGTGTAGTAACTCAAAATACTTCTCTTAGAAATTTCAATTCAGTGTCACTTTATGGCTGCCATTTTGAGCAGAACAAAAACTATCCAGAAGATGGGAGGTAAGAAACCAGTTAGAAAATAAAGTGCAAAGAGAGGGGATGGTTTCTCATTGCTTACATATATGCCTACAATTTAATAACAAAATCCTGTCATTTAAACTGTAGTTTTGACATTCATGCACTCAAAACATGGTTGCTTATAATCAAACTGACGGCATGTAACCTTTGTGACCGGACTTCCGGTTTACTAATTTACAATTGTTAAGAGAACACAACCTTTTGAATGTGAATAAAACAATATGGAGGAGCACGATGAGCTGTTACAGTCTTTGCAGATTTATTAGGAAGAAATTCAATTGAAAATATCATAAATAATGGCGCTATAGTCCAAAGTCTGCTTTAAATTTAGAATGTAATGTAGCTGATAAATTAAAATCTATATTGTAACTATCTCATTTTGAGATAATTATAATGTAAACAATCTGACCCTTCATCCTGTGGACGTTCTAACTTTTAACTTGCAGTACATGCAGTTCACGTGATTTTACAACATGCGATTATTCATGTGACGAGGTGACGTGAACGTGAGATAATTGAAATAGTATCTGTATTTATCTATTGTTTTTTTTTCCATTTATAGAACGTGGGATGACTGAATCAAATTGTTCTTTTTCTATCATGTGATACGCAGACTAAAGTTGAAAAATATTTGTACATGCATGTAATAGTAAATAGACTTGTTATCCAAAAACAAATTGTGTGTATTAATGTGTGTTATTAACTGTACTCATGTTTCAAAAACAAGTATTTATTGTCACTTATGTTAATGTGTACATGTATAAATTATGTATCCAAAGTTGTATGTGTGTTACATATTTTGAAAAATTTACTTCATGCCAAAATTGTACAAAACTTTAAAACATTTTGGTAACGTGATATGCATAACGGGGTGAAAGACCTCTTAAAACAGACATAAAAATAAACACACATAGTGCCAATATACAAAATACCAGATGATGTAATGAGTGTAAATTCATTTCTACTATACATCAAGGTAGAGACAACAAACTTCACAGACTTTGTTGAAGAAATCAGACAGCAATAAATTATATCCGATTTAGTTTTGAAACATACCAATGAATCAATACAGACGATGCAGTTTAATAATCGATATATTTTTGTTATACAAGAATGAATATTCATTGAAATTTTTAACATGATTAAATAGATATAAAGAGATTCCTAAACTTTGATTACACTATATATATATATATTATATATATATATATATATAGTAGTAGTAGTAGTAGTAGTAGTAGTAGTAGTAGTTGTAGTAGTAGTAGTAGTAGTAGTAGTAGTAGTAGTAGTAGTAGTAGTAGTAGTAGTAGTAGTAGTAGTAGTAGTAGTAGTAGTAGTAGTAGTAGTAGTAGTAGTAGTAGTAGT